>JASDQU011402592.1:73862-87405 GCA_032191745.1 Picea mariana | reverse complement strand
TCTTTCCAAATGTGCCAGTGGACAAAGCCAGGTAGGTGCTGCCAAACCCTGTTGAGGTAGGGAGAGCTAAAAGCCTGATCCCTCCAATTGAAGAGAGTTTCAATGAAACTATCTCTGAGACGGTCCGAGGTGCACATGATTATCTCTACTTGATCCCAGACTTGTGCTGTGTAAGGGAAAGTATTGAGTAGGTGATTCACGGTTTCCTCCGCCTCTCCACAAAGAGTACATATAGAAGGTTCAATAAACCCCCACTTCAGAAGATTATCCCAGGTGATAATGCTTGAGTGTGAGACTAGCCAGAGAAAAAGGGTGATTTTCGGCCAGTGCTTCAGATTCCAAATCTTCCCCCAATTCTTCGTGTCTGTAGTTTGATATATCTTGGTCTTAAGTTGATAAGCTTCCTGTGTGGTGAAGGAGCCCTGTGGTCTGTGGCTCCACCTAAGTATGTCTTCACCGACTCGTATAGGAATTTTCCTCTTATTCAACACTTCTTGAAGAGGTGCCAGATCTATATGCAGAGCCAAGTTAATTCGTGCTCGATCCAGGTGCCGACAGTGCCAAGTGTCCCCAGTGGGGTTGTTCTGCCAGTAATCTTCTACCTTTGTTAGGCCCATGCCTATAGCCTGGGCACAAATGTCGTGGGACCACTCCTCAGCATTTAAGGCTGGCCATTGTTGCTAGGAATCTTGCCAGAATAGAGCCGTTTCCCCATTTCCTATCTCCCAAAAAGCATGCTGTGTGACAATCTTCCTATTCTGCTTGGCCACTGTCCAAATTAAGGAGCCTGTGTTATCCCCATTCCATCGAATCAGGTTATTCTCTACTGTGTTAGAGGCATATTTCTTCCTCCACAACTTAGCCCATAGATCTGTGGGGTTTTTTAGCCAGCGCCACCAAATTTTGGCGCTAAGGACCTTGTTCATTGTGGATGGATATCTTATTCCCAATCCCCCCTGTTCCTTAGGCCTACAGATATTTTCCCAGCTTACTAAAGCGATCTTCTTTTCTTTGTTAAGACCTTGCCAAAGGAAATTTCTTTGCAGACTTTTGATGGTGTTGAGAACAAATCTGGGGGCTACTAGCACAGAAAAAACATAGATCGGGAGGGCTTGAAGGACGGCTTTGAGCAGAATGAGACGGATGGAAAGATTTAAGGCTCTAAAGGTCCAGGAGGAAAGCCTCTTGGAGAAGGAAGAGAGGAGGTCCTCCCAAGAGGAGTTTCTGAGGGCATTGTCAATTAGAGGTATGCCTAAATATTTGGACGGAAGGGAGCTTCTATTGAAACCAAGGATCTCCGAGATGTGATGCTGAATTGGGGGGGGGGTATTGAAAAAGAAGATTTGAGACTTGTCCTTGTTGCATTCCAGACCTGAGGCATCAGAAAATATTTGGAGAATCTCCTTGAAAGAGTTGGCTTCTCGAGCAGTCCGGCTGCCCATCAAGAGGGTGTCGTCCACGAATTGGCTATGAGAAATAGGTGGGGAGATGCCATGCAGGGGTAGACCGGTTAGACAGTGGTTTTCCAGAGCCGCATGGATAGATCTACTAAGTCCTTCCGCCATGATGATGAAGAGGAAAGGAGACAGGGGGTCTCCCTGTCTAATACCTCTTGTAGGGGAGAAGGGTTTCGAGGGTACACCATTGATGAGCAGGGAAAAGAAGGCCGAGGAGGTGATATTTAAAATCCAAGTAACGCAGTTTTGATCGAAGCCAAAAGCTATTAGCATTGATTTCATATATTCCCAGCTGAGCTTATCAAAGGCTTTTGAAATGTCCAGTTTTAAAAGAATCCCTGGGGTTTTTGTTTTCTGCAAGGAGTGAATTACCTCATGCGCCAAGATGATGCTATCCAGGATTTTTCTGCCTTCAACATATGTCGATTGCTCTAGAGATATGATTGTTGGTAGGATCGGCTTGAGTCTTCTGGCGATGACTTTTGTGAGGAGTTTGTAGATGACGTTGCAGAGGGCTATAGGCCTATATTGCTTCGGTCTATTCGCTTGCCCCTCTTTGGGGATAAGGGTGAGGAAGGTTACATTGAAAGCTCGAAGGACCTCTCCCGTAATCCTTGAGTCTTCCAAGATTTCCCAAACCTCTGTTCGAATCATCGGCCAGTAATAGTGGAAGAAATTGCTGGTGAAGCCATCTGGGCCCGGAGCCTTACACTTGGGGGTATCTTGAAGCGCTTGGTCTACTTCCTCGATGGTGAAGGGTCTAAGGAGAGCTGTGTTTTGTTCTTGAGTCACAAGGGTGGGCACATGCCTTGTGATCTTATTGATAGCTTCACGTCTGTCTGGAATGGGTTCCATGAGAAGGTCTTGGAAGTATTCAACCAAATTTGTTTCCAGGTCAGCATGGGAGTAAAGTGTCTCCCCCCCCCTCTGTAATGAGATGCGTGATCTTATTGGATTGCCTTCTCTGGATAGTAGCTCGGTGGAAAAATTTAGTGTTGCGTTCCCCTTCCTTGAGCCATTGTATACGCGACTTCTGTTTCCACATTATCTCTTCCTGTTTTTTCCTTTCTGCAAGCTGTTGGTTCACTCTGAGTTCCTATCCTTTGAGCTCCTCTATGAGTCCTTGCTCTCTTATTCTACACTGAATCTCTTCCATTTGCTCAGTAAGTTGTTTTTGTGAATCAAAGATGCTGCCAAAAGTGTGCTTGTTCCAGAACTTTAGCTTTTGTTTGAGATTCTTCAACTTTTGCTGGAACCTATACATCTTAGATCCGTGGGAGATTTCTGCCTCTATCCACCAGCCTTGAATGTTTTCTTGGAAGTCTGGTGATATAACCAAAATTGTTCAAATTGGAAGGGTTTCTTTCCTGGTGTGGCTGGGACATCCAACCATAATTGTATGGGCCAGTGATCCGATGCGATTTAGGATACTAGATTCTATTGCAGTGCCGTCCATCATGAGTGGCTCCGACACAAGGAAGCGGTCTAGTTTGCAGGCGATCTGATGCAATCCTGTTCTTCTGTTGGACCAGGTATGAATGCCATTATTGGCCTCTAAGTCAATTAGCCAGGGGTCATCTATTAAACTGTTGAAGTCACCAGAGTCTCGATCCAGTCGTCGTGATCTTCCTTTCTTTTCCTTCAGGCTGCGGATGATATTAAAGTCGCCCCCTACTATCCATCTGTGGTATTGTGTGAGGCTAAACAAGTAACTTAGGCTTCTAAGGAAGGCCTGTTTGTCTCTGGGAGTGGCCGGTCCATATACGCTTGTTAAATGTCGTGGCTTGTCAGAGCCAATGAGCCTATAATCGGCTGTAATAGACCATCTGGTGGTGCAAAAGTTTTCCAGCAGGACAATGTTGGTATTCCAGAGGATAGCCAGTCCTCCAGCCATTCCTGCAACATCAATTGAGACCACTCCTCCTTGCTTCCAGTAATAAGGGAGTAGTCGGTTAATGTCCTCTGAGGTGCATTTTTTTTCCTGCAACATTACAACATCCGGTGCTTCTGCTATGATCAGATCTCGTAGCAGTTTCTGCTTTCTACGTCCGTTGAGGCCTCTGATGTTCCAAGATAGGATTTTCATGATGATTGAGGGGGAGGGAGAGGGGGGAAGCTATCCGAGATCAGGTGAATCTGCCCTGAGTTTACCATAAATCTTCCAATTTCCTGTATGAGCTTATTTGTTGATTTCCTTCCTCGTTTTTTCTCGTCCTTTTGAGCCTTATTTGGGTTTTTTGTCTGACTTCCCTGAATGCCTAGTGCCTTGCTGGCTCGGGCTGAGGAGCCCGCCGAGGAGTTGAGGAACACTTTGTGCACCTTCCTAAGTTGATCTCTGGGTATAGTGTAAAGGTTTTGGTGTCTATAGGCATGCTCAAGGTGTTCCAAATCCACTCCAGCTAGGTCCTGTTCTTCCACCTCCATTTCCTCATCCCGGTCTTCTATCTCTTGCTGCTCAGGAGGATCCCCCATCGAACCCATTGGGGGAGGTTCCGACTCCTTATTCTTCGCCGATTGTTCAACCTCTAGGTCCTTAGTTTGAGATGCCGTGTGCTGGGGCGGTGGATTAATATGTGCTAGGTTTGAAAATTCTTCTGGGTTATCTTGTAAAATTGCAAATTTATTGCTGGTGGAGGGATCTTTACTTACCTGAGCTGGTTGCGTGAATCCCTCCTTGTACTTGCCATTTTCTGGATTCCCTTCCTTGTGAGTCACGTTGAGTGGGCATTCCCTGAAGAGATTTCCATGCTCGTGGCATTTCCTGCAGCGGAAGGGAATATGTTCGTAATCAATGGTTTGAGCCCAATCCTCATCATGATACTCCATCATAATAGAACCCGGAAGCGGCTTGGCTATGTTCAGATAAACACAGATTCTTGCATAATATGTGTAGCGTCTCTGCTTAGTTGCTTCAGAGGACTTAACATAAATACCAATAGTGTTGCCTATGCCAGCTAGAACTTCCTCCAGCCAAAATTCCTGGGGAAGAGAGTACAGCCTAATCCAGACCGACGCATGGGTGAAGTCTTCCTTTTCGGGGCTGAACTTTTCTGTCCAGAATCTCAAGAAGAGTCCCGCCGAGTTGAAAAAATAGGGCCCTCCATCAAAGATACGGTTCCTGTCTTCTAGATTGTGGAGGATGATCGTGAAGAAACCCTTCGATCCTAGTTTAAGATCATAGTGACCTTTTGGCCGCCACCAGTACTGTATCCAGTTGATTAGATCTCGTTCTGAGGGTCATAGCCCTTGAAACTTTCCTACCAGGGCATTATCTCTCATGTATTGTTTCTTCTCCTCTATGTGGGGCAAGTTTATGACATATTTTGGGGCCTGTGGTGCTTGCGGAATGCACTTACCGGGGATCCAAGGGGCCGAGGCGCTTGTAGAAATATTTTCCTTAGTCGGATCCATATCTGTGTCCGGATCCTTGAATGTCCCTTCGACCAGCAACTGCGCGCGCATGTCTGGGGGCGTTTCAAAGGTCGGCCTCTTCACTCTGGTTGCCAGATCTTCATTAGCTTTGACTCGGCTGTAGGAGACGCCAGTCGACGCCCCCCCTTGGCATTGCGGGAGCCCCTGCGGGGCCATCATCTAGTGGTCGCAGTCCTCTGCGTCTGTCACTGTTTAAACCCTAGCTTCAGAACCGAAATGCTTCACAACTAAATCATGTACTCTTAATTAACTCTTGTGTGATTTTCACTGTAGCAAAAAGTGTTTTTTATTGTTTCTAGTAGTTTTCTTGGTATTGGGTTCCCTTGAGTTCCAAGTAGAGGGATTCCTAGGTACCTGTGCTAGAGATACCCTAATAAAATAATGTGATGCTCGATGGATTGAGAGCAGTGAAGGGGTACATTCCTTAGGTTCGGTAGGTTAAGAGGAAGAGAGCTGGAGGAAATTCAGGATAGTTATAGGAGAATACCAATGGGTTGTGGGATATTGATCTGCGAGTAGACAGTGAGAAACAAACTTCTTTTGTGGATTCATAGCCCCAGCTAGCGGTTGACTTGTTGTTGAGATTTGGAACAACAAGTCTAGGGTTGGATGGAACGTCTTTCTCGAGTAGTTGGTCGCACAACTATTTTAAAAGATAATTCTTTATCTATTTCCTGAGTTATTTATGAGTTTAACTACTCTGTGTTTTACTCTGTGCATGAGAATGAATTATGTGTTGTTGTAGTGAATTTAATAGTTTCATTTAYCTGTTTGACTAGTATGGACAATGGCATGAGATTGAATGTCAAGTTGTTTTTAATTCCATGTTTAAATGTATGTGGTAATAATTTTTAGTAATTGATGGTAATGAATTCTGGCGCGATGCTCAAATTGTTGTGCACGGTAGAAATACTTACCATGCACAATGCAAGCTTGTTGTGCACCCATTGAGAATAATTGTCACGCACAGTACGAAGGATACCGCACGTATGTTTTGTCTCAGTGAGGATGTGACCTTCATGATAATTTGAAATTTCATAGATGTGTTTAATTATATGGTACTAGACAATAGTTAAAGCTCTCTATAATTCACAATTGATAAGCTACAAGAATTTAGCTAATAGAAACATTGTGTATTGATGTGTAATTTTTGCAAGTAATGTTCCTTGGTTAAGTTAGGGAACGTTAAAGAATGGTATTCGAGATTTTGGTTCAACACCATACTTGTATGGGCTAGAGATCAACATGAAGTTAGTAAATTCATCATCTCAATGTTTGAGTTGTGTCTAATTGGGGAAGAAGACGAGTCGAAAAATGTCACGATGGTTGCAAATTGGAAAATAAGGAAAATAAACTAAGCAAAGAAAGGACTTGTATGCACTAAATATTGGTGTTACACAGTGTTGAATTCATACTGCATGCACTGAATGTTGGTGTGCGATGTAAAAAAAATAGAGTTGAGTGCAGTGAATATTGGTGCATGGTATACAAATTCTTTTGCACTTAATATTGGTGCATGGTGCGCACTGAATATTGGTGGGCGGAATAAATGTTGTGCGTATTGAATGCTAGTGTGTGGTTACCAAGTCGCACGCATTGTATATCGATTCATGGTATAAAACATCACGCGCTCTGAATATGGGTGCACGTTACACACTGAATAGTGTGTGATATAAAAGTTGTGGAAATTTAATGTTGGTGCACAATATAAAAGTTGTGTGCACATTATATTGGTGCAGAATATAAAAAATCATGCACACTGAATATGGGTGCATAATGCACACTGAATATTGGTGCATGGTATAAAAGTTGTGCACATTGGTTGTTGGTGCATGGTATAAAAAGTCTCTCGCACAAGATGTTGGTTGGTAGCATAAAAAAATTTGGACATTGAATATTGTTGCATGGTATAGAAGTTCTCCACAGTAAATAATGGTGTGTGAGACATGCGCTAAATATTGGCGTTGCACATTATGGATCTAGAGCATACTGAATATTGGTGCATAATTCATAATTGATACACATGGGGGATTTAAAAAGAATGAAGAGAAGCATGATACCACATAGGAAAAATTGTCAATCTCAAAAAAAGAAAAAAAAATTAAGTTTGGAGCCAAAAACATATTTTGGCAATAATTGGATCATATTAAGTCTGATTGAGAGGCAAATTATGGGTTTTGTCCGTGGTGTCGAGGTATATAAAAGTTCCAGAGAGGGCCATTGGAAAAATTATGCTTTGATTTTCTACAAAATGCAAATTACCTATTTTTGAGGATAAGGGTCAAACTCGCGGGCAGGAGCACAATTACTTTTAACACTTGTATAGAGTGTCGGAAATGTATAAAAGAAGAAAATGTATGAAGGAATTGGTTGTATTCTAAGGGTTTTTGTATGGATAAGTTGAAATAGGGAAAAATCCACGATTTTGGGACATGTTTTGGGGATTTTGGGGATTTTTTGGAGAGGAAAAGATTCTGAAGATGACAAATTTCGAAAACATTATTTACTAGACATTTTGTATACTCATGAATTCAGATAAGTTTGGTTAGTGAAGTTTTTCAAGAAGTGCGTAGTTTTGGATATAATCAGTTTGGCTAAAAACTCTAAGTCTAGGAAAAAGGGGTGAAAAGGGACAATGTTGTCTTTCCAGATTGTTGCATTTTTTTACTGGAGCATCAGATTGACAACATGAAAGTTTTTATGAATTCCTTGTCATCATTATTATTTATGTCTCATGGATACAATTGAAAGGATATTTCTAGAAGAATTATTTTTCTGAACATTACTATGAAACAAAGATGAAGGATTTCTTTAAACTCAAGTTGGGAAGCATGACAATGGATGAGTACAAGAAGAGGTTCTTTGAGATGTTGAAGTATGTGGACTTCATAAAATATGAGAAGGTACGAATAAAAAATTTTGTTAGTAGGTTACCCTCCTTTTGCAATGACAAGATACAATATGATAACCCCAAAACATTGGAGGTGACCATAAGGAGAGAAATATATCTTTCTGAGAAAAGCAGAGGGAGGTCAGTCTTCCAAAAAGTTCAAAATGACAAGATGAAAAGAAATAGGTACCAAAGTCAGAAAGGTTTTAAGCCACCCTTTTTCAAGAACAAATCCCAAGAAAATGAGAAAGGATAGTCAACCCAAAATGAGCACACAACAACAAATTCATTTTGGAAAAGGCCAAGGCAACAACATGTACAATGTTTGGGATGTGAGGGAAATCAAATATATGGGGAGTACCCTCACAATGGTGAAATAACGAGGAATATCCACAATATTCAGTAAGTTTAAACAGTTGAATACCTGAGAGGAAACATACCAAGGATTTATGCAGCCTTGGACAACAAGGAAGCAAAGTATCAATCCCCCATAATTGAAGTGGAAGGTAAGATTTATAACTTGCCCATGGAAATATTAATTGATTCTTGATCTATCCATAGTTACATAAACTCTAAAAATTTTGAAGTATTTCAGTTGCAAAGGAATAATCATAAGAAATGTTGGTTAGTTCATTTAGCCACAGGGGCTAAGATAAAGATGAATGATCTCATTAAATATTGTCCAATAGACATGAATGGATTCAAGGAAAAGTTAGATGTGAACATCATACAATTGGGTTCATATGATTTTCTAATTGGCATGGATTGGTGGGAAAAACACCATGTTGTCATATACTTTTATAACAAGACCATAACCTATCTTGATGAGAAAGGGAAGCAAGAAAAAATTCAAGGCATTTTGAGAGATGTAGATCTTAGAGAAATTTCAACCATGTTGCTGAAAATTTGTTTTAAGAAAGGATGATGTATTTTTGCATCCGATATGGAAGAGGAAAATGAAGATAAAATGGAAAGTATTGAATGCCATTTAGTCTTGAAGGATTTTTAAGATTTTTTGGGGGAAATCCTAGGATTACCACCAAGGAGAGACATTCACTTCTCTATTGATTTGGTTCCAGGAGCTTCCCCAGTGTCCAAAACACTTTATAGAATGTGCACACCATAATTGATAGAGTTGTAGATGCATTTTGAAGAACTTTTGAAGAATGTTTATATACACCCTAGTGTGTCACCTTGGGGATCCGCCATTATTTTTGTAAAGAACAAGGATGGAACGTTAAGACTATGTATTGATTTCAGACAACTAAATAAGGCCATAATAAAGAATAAATATCCCTTTCTAAGGATTGATGATATTTTTGATTAGCCAAAATGTACAAGAATCTTTTCCAAGATTCAATTGAGATCAGGTTATCATCAAGTGAGGATAAAGGAAGAGGATATCATTAAGACATCGTTCTAAAAAATATATGGGAAATATGAATTTATGGTAGCTCCTTTTGGATTATCAAATGCACCAATTTTTTTCATGTTCTTGATGAATGGAGTGTTTAAGGAGTACTTGGACAAGTTTGTGATTTTTTTCTTACATGATATTCTCATCTATTCATATATAGGATAAGAGCACGATCAACATTTAATAATGGTGTTGTACATTTTGAGAGAGCACAATTTGTATTCAAAACTAAGTAAGAATGCCTTTTATCAAAATGAAGATTCCCTGCTTGGGGAATATTATATCAACATATGGGATAGCATTTGATCCCGATAAGATAGAGGCCATTAGAGGATGGCCAACACCAATGAATGTGATAGATGTCAAATCATTTATGGGTCTTTCTGGTTATTACCGAAGATTCATAAAAGGGTTTTCAAAGATTGCAAGCCTAATCACTTATTTGCAAAATAAGGCAGTGAAATTTGAATAGACTTCCAAGTGTAAAGAAAGATTTCAACAACTGAAAGACATGTTTGTAAGTGCACCTATATTAAAGATTTCATATTCATATGAAGACTTTGTAGTGTGCATGGATGCATGCAAGGATGGACTCGAGGGACTCCTCAGTCAAAAATATCATGTGGTGTACTATGAGTCTAGAAAACTAAAAGAGAACGAAATGAATTATGCTACACATGACTTGGAATTGGAATCCAGTGTTCATGCAATGAAAATGTGGAGGCTTTACCTTATGGGAATAATATTTTAATTAATAATAGAACACTGTGGTATGAAGAATTTATTTGGACAACCAACAATAAGTTCCATACAATCTAGATGTCTGGAATTTGTGAGTGAATATGAATTTGAAATTAATCATATAAAAGGGAAATAAAATCAGGTGGTCGATGCACTCAATAGAACAGATCATGAAGTGCATATATTAGCCTTAGCATGTTCAACACATATTTAGGAGACAAAATTTCAGAGGCTGCAAATTCAGATCAACGATATCTAAAAATAAGAGAGACATTACAAGAAGTAAATTTACAATAGAAAATCAATTATTATGAGATAAGGATTAAGGGTTATTACCTCTCTGATTATTACTGAAGATTCATAAAATGGATTTCAAAGATTTCAAGCCCAATCACTTCTTTTCAAAATAAGGGAGTGAAATTTGAATGGACTTCCAAATGTAAAGAAATATTTCAACAACTAAAAGACATATTTATAAGTGAACCCATATTAAAGATTGCATATCCAGATGAATACTTTATAGTGTGCATGGATACATGCAAGGATGGGCTCGAGGGACTTCTCAGTTAAAAAATATGATGTGGTGTGCTATGATTCTATAAAACTAAAAGAGATGGAAAATAATTATGCTACACATGAATTGGAATTGTTAGCCATTGTTCGTGCATTGAAGTGCATATCTCATCCTTAGCATGTTCAACACAAATTTAAGAGATAAAATTTCAGAGGATGCAAATTCAGATCAGCGATATCTAAAAATAAGAGACATTACAACAAGCAAATTTACAATAGAAAATCAATTATTATGAGTTGAAAGAGGATGGAATCCTCATGTACAAAGGGAAATATATGTAACAAATTCTAGAGAGTTGAAGAATATAGTTCTAAGGGAAATATGTAATGTTCCATATGTTGAGCACATAGGATATCTGAAGACAATTGAAGTTATAAGAAGCCAACACCGTTGGCCAAGGATGAAGAAAGAAGTGGGTAATTATATTGTTAGGTGTATATAATGCCAAAAGGTTAAAATAGAGCATATACATCCATTGGGGTTGCTACAACAATTTCCCATTCTTGAGTGGAAATGGGAAGTGGTTACAACTTATTTTATTATAAAGCTTCCCAGAACAATGAACCAACATGATTCCATCATGGTGGTGGTAGTTAAATTAACCAAGGGAGAACATTTTATTCATGTGAAGACAACAAACAAGGAAACAAAGATTGCAAAGATCTACATGAAATAGGTTGTCAGGATACATGGGTACCTACCTAAGGAAATTGTTTCAAATAGAGATTCAAAATTCACATCTAATTTTTTGGAAAGGTTTGTTCAAAGTTCTTGGGACAAACTTAAATATTATTACAATATATCACCCAAAGTTATATGGGAAAATAGAGATGACTAAAAGAATAATCAAATACATGATTAGAATGTATGTGATGCACCAACCATCAAGGTGGGAAGATTATATCCACTTGGTAGAGTTTTCTTAAAATAATGGGTATGAGGCCTCAATAAAATTGAGCCCATTTGAAGCATTGAATGGCAGAAAGTGTAATACACTAGTGACTTGGGATAACCTAGGAGAAAAAGTTCTCATTGGGCCATATTTGTTGAGAGAAATAAAAGAGTAGGTGACAAAAATCGGGCATAATTTAAGCTTCCTAGGATAGGAAGAAAAGTTATGTAGAAAAGAAATTACTTTTTTGAGATTTTAAAGTGGGTGAACATGTTTTTCTTAAAGTGAAAGAGAAAATAAGTTCAGTAAGATTGGGTTGCCTCCTAAAGTTGGTATCAAGATATTGTGGGAATTTTGAAATCTTAAAGAAGATAGAGCCAATTGCATAGATGTTAGCTTTTCCTAAATCCATGAGAGTGCATAATGTATTCAAGTGTCATTACTAAAGAAATATGATCCCGACTCTAACCAGAATTTATTGGACTATGATCCAGGTGGAAAATGAAGGGGAATTTTGGGTGGAACCAATACACATCTTGGACCAGAAATTTAAAGTGCTCAAGAACAAATACATAGAGATGGTAAAGGTTCAATGGAAATGTTACGATATTGAAGATACAACATGGGAACATGAAGAAACTATGTGGGAGAAATTCCCACAAATATTTTCCAATTTTGAAGAAAACAAAAATTGAAAATGCAAGACCCCATTTTTTGGCAACTAGAGTTTCAAAAACACATCTAAGATTTTTGGTCACATGTGTTGAAAACCCGAATAAAATAATGATTCATCCTAATGGACTGAGAGTATTGAAGGAATAACGTTTCTTGGGTTAGTAGGTTGATATGAATATGAGATTTTGGTTAGGAGTGTTGTTGGTGGGAAAATATTACATAATTTTGTTTTATTTTCTGAATATTGTAATGTGATGTAAAATTGTACATGTATTTGACATGTTTTTTTGCATCAAGGATGGTGCACAATTGTAGGGGAGGGGGAATGTAACATCCCCACTATAATTCCTAGTTTAATATATGCATAATGTAGATATGAATGTGGCTATGACTAAGATAAGTAATATGAAAATGTATTTTCTATTTTTAAATAAATAAAATTTGATACCAACTGCGGGGAATATGGACAGAGATGGGAGTTGAGTTTTCCACAAGAAAAGAGAGTGTTTAATAGGGGTCCCAGAGGGAAATTAATTATGGGTATTAATTCAACCGAGTTTTTCTGAATTTTATTATCATTGGGGTTAACTTGTAAATATTTGTTGATTGTATGAGAGCCTAATAGTTAAACTCATGTAAGAGGGTGGGTGTGAGAGTCACATCCCATACTTATTGGAGAGCATCGGGTTGAGTATAGTCAGTTTCAGGAAGAGTGTAAGTCAAACAAGTAGGAAGAAACAAAGGAAAATTTGTATGGGAAGTGACAAATAGTTTTTACACATCGTGTTTTGCATGGAAAACAAGGGGAGAGTGGACAAAAAAGAGCACTGGTGACAGAGAAATAAGGTAGGGTGAATTTTGGAGCACACTCGAGCATTTTGGAGCAATTTGGAGCTGAAGATTAAAGAGATATTTTGTTATTTTTGAAGAGTGAACTCTTGTGTAAATCACACTGTAGCAGGAGTTGTTTTTTGACGTTGCTCACATTTTTCCTAGAAATGAGTTCCCTTGAGTTTCGAGTAGAGATATCTATAGCTACTTGTACCATAGAGACCATGATAAATTAATGGGGCGCCCAATCGACTAGGAGCAGTGAAAGGGTTCATTCCTTGAGTTGGGAAGGTCAAGAGGAAGAGAGATGGAGGAAATTTAGGATATCTATAGTATAATACGAGTGGGTTATGGGAAATTGTGTTGTGAGTGGACTGTGAGAGACACCCTTTTCTTGTGGATTCCAACCCCATGTCGAGGGGTGACTTGTTGTTGAGATTTGGAAAAAAATTTCTATGGTTGGGTGGAATGTCCTTCCCAATAAGTTGGTCACACAATTGTTTATCTATTTCCTGAGTTATTTATGTGTTTGACTATTGCACATTTTACTCTATGCATGAGAATTAATTATGTGTTTTTGTAGTGAATTTATTAGTTGCATTTACCTGTTTGACTAGTATGGACAATTGCATGA
>JASDQU011402592.1:61371-73842 GCA_032191745.1 Picea mariana | reverse complement strand
AATGTCCTTCCCAATAAGTTGGTCACACAATTGTTTATCTATTTCCTGAGTTATTTATGTGTTTGACTATTGCACATTTTACTCTATGCATGAGAATTAATTATGTGTTTTTGTAGTGAATTTATTAGTTGCATTTACCTGTTTGACTAGTATGGACAATTGCATGATCTTGAATGTCATGTTGTTTTTAATTCCATGTTTAATTGTATGTGATAATCATTTTTAGTAAGTATTGGTAATGAATTCCGGTGTGATGCTTGAATCATCATGCACACTAGAAATAGTTACCATGCATAGCACAAGCCTATTGTGCATGCACTGAGAATAGATCTTGCGCACAATACAAGGTAGTTGTGCATGCAGTTTGTCTCAGTGAGGACGCAAAATTCATGATCATTTGAAATTTTCTAGATGAATATAATTTATATGGTATTAGACAATAGTTAAAAATGTGTATAATTTGCAGCTAATAAGCTACAAGAATTTAGTGAGTAGAAAAAAATTGTATTTATGTGTAATTTCTGCAAGTAATGTTCCTTGGTTAAGTTGGGGAATGTCAAAATTTAAAAATTCTTTGTAGGGACTTTAAATATATTATCCAATATAATGTTGATGAAAATATTCTTACTACTAGTGTTTATAGAAATATTTATCTTTTCCCATTGAATAGATCCATGAACTTACAACAAGACGTGTTCACATGAAAATAAACTGATTTAAAATTGACCATTATATAACTTCTCATATAATTTCATAAATTTTGAGTGGAAAAGCTTGAGATATTTAATTATAGGTCCCATTTAAACGACATGTCTTATTTTGGTGATTTGGAGTCTTGAAAATTTTAGAGCCCACTTGGGCAATGAAAAGGTCATTTTGGGGATCAAAATTTTGTGGACAGAGTCCCCAGTGGTGGTACATTATCATACACATTATGATATTCCAAATGGTTTAAATATTATGTTAGTCAAAGTTTGTATGAGGACATTATGCCTCCTGCAAGTTGAACTATTTTGTTGACCACCCTAGTACCAAGTGGACACCATTTTATATTCCATCACTCACACATGTGGAGATAGGAAGGTGTGAATTTTCAATAAGATTCTATAGGGCCCAAATCCATAACCCTAATATAGAGATAAGGAGTTCAAAAATATAAACCCTAATGTTAGAAAATTATCAATACTTGTTAACTATTGGTCTGCTAGGAAAGGAAGAGGAAACAATATTGTTGTGTGGATCATTATTCCATATTTGAGAAGAGAAAATGAGTGGGATATTGTGAGAAGAAAAGAGGAAGTAGAAGACCATATACCAACCATATTGGCCACATTTTCCATGGAAACTCCATAGTAAATTCATCTTTATTTGTATCTACTTTTCATATCTAAGAAGAAGAAAAGAAGGCATCGCCCTCACCTTCTAGCTAGGTTTTCCCATATTGTGTTTTTCTAGGTAAGTTTGGTGTTCATTGTGTTAAATTCTTTTATTTTCATTTTCATCTTGTTTTATTATTTTGAATGCTAATTTAGTAATATTAAATTTAAATCTTCACTAAACATTTCATAATTTGTGTTTTGAAGTAGCTTTTAAGATGTATTGTAATGAACTATTCTAGTGGAATATCCATAACACGTTATATATCATATTATAATTTTTCTAGAGTTTATATAAATAATTACCTTTCCTTCTAAACAAATCCATGAACATGTAATAGGAAGTGATCACATGAAACCAGACCCTTATGGCTCTCATTATTCTTCTTTGTGGAAATCTCATTATTCCTTTGTGGAAAGAGGCCACCTATCAAAAAATAAGTGTTCAAATTTTACTTCTAAAAAGTAGAAGCTATCATTAGGGACATGTGACTTCCACCATATGGTAGCATCATATTTTAGATCAAATCCAAACCTGTATCTTCAACAAGTGGGATATTTTCACTTCCTCCACTTCATTTATTCCAAAGTACTATGATAATGAAATTTTATTTTAAACTACATCTTGCTTGGAAAAATAACTCATAAGTAAAACTAGGGTTTCAAATAAATATCTTACATGTTAGTGAAAATCCCTTGTGCAATTAGTGTTATGGGGTGAAAAATTTGGAAAGACCGTAACTCCCTCAATACTAATTATAATCTCTATTATGACCCGAATTCTAAAGTACCACGTCCAATTTACTTCTACTTGTATTGTTACTACTACCATTGGGTACACAGACAAAGAGAAAACTGAACCACAAGAATTGCTAAAGAGGGTTCTAAGTCCCAACGTAAAAAAAATTGATTTATAGGATACTACTCATAATCATTATTATGATCCCAATTAAAAAATTCCATGGAAAATGCACTTTTACTAACACTGGTCATATGGCCATTTTGTTAATAAATGAAGAGATAATCACACCACAATAAATTAGCAGGAGGGTTTTGAGGCATAACTCAAAATGGGTATAACTTCAATGATACTTTTATGAATATATATTATGATCCCAATTCTAAAATGCCATCACTCTTCTTCTTTTATTTGAATAAGTATTGTGGAAATTTGGTTAATAAATAATGATATAATTATACTCCAAATATGTAATTTCCATGATACTTCTTTGAACCTCTATTATGACACTGCTGATGTGGGAAAAGTTATCTTAAATAGATAGGGATACTGCTTGGTATGAAGTAACAATTATATCGCATGCCATTTGGGATAGGAGACCCATCCATATTCTACCTTTGAATCCATTACTAATATCAGTGGGGTGTGACAGTGAAATATGCAAAGTACAGTGTGTAGTATGAATTAATCTAAGTGAAAAAAGAAAGCTATTATAACCTATCCTAGATAGGATAAAACTCATTAATACAACACAAGGTAAATAACAAATTCCTTCTTGCACTTTAAAATACTTGTTTGTTAAAGAAAAGAAGAAACACATAAATAATGAATGGTAGAGGTGAATATAATAGTATAAAATAGTAAGTCATTCCTAACCATCTATTTACCATCTCAGAGCAATAAATATTAGAGAATTAGTTTAAATGAAAAGCTATAAAAGTCATAGAATAATAGTCAAAAAATGAATAGTATAAATTTACAGTGGTGCAGATGACAATTGAAATACCATAAATAGTTCATAGAAAGACTATCACACAACACCAATTACTCCTCAAAAATTGGCATTGAAATATTGTTCTTATTAAAATTCTCAGAAATAGTTATGAAGATAGAAAAAAGTAAGAACCATTGTCACAAGCTTTTCTTGGGTATGTCAATTGGGCTTGTGTTGGATAGTTGGGAGGATTGATAATTATCCTCCCCACCCAAGTTTAGTTCCTACATGTGGCATGTTGAGCTATAAACAAGTATATTGTTGTAATGTATTCAAGAATTGTTCTTGAGCATCCTTGTGCCCAAAAGATTCTATGGTTTACCCTAAGTACAATGCTTGAAATCAAGGGAGGCACTTGGGTGTTTTCCCTAAGAAATATAACCTGGAAAAAAATTACTCTAGGACATATATACACCTTAAGGTTGCAATTGTTTCTTTCTATTTATTACATTCCCTTTGATAGTTACAATCATTGGAATTATTTACCTTTGTCCTTTTCTTAAAATTTTACAATATTATACATTATTTCTAAAAGATTATATTTGATCTTGAGCTTTATCTTGAATATATGTAGTATGTAACGTCCCCAGTCATTAAGACTACATGTGATGCATAGCTAAAGAAAAACTTTTTTTTTTTTAAAGAAGGAAGGCAACAACGACAACAATTAACCAAGACAACTTGACGACAAACACCACACAAGCCAATAAGGCTACATACAACATAACTAACTAGAATACTAGCACATCGTGCGACTGGGTGCAACACATGAAAATCAATAAGAAAAAACGACTAAGCTATGGGACAACATACAGATCAACTAGATGCAACCAACATCAAAAGACACAGGTAACTTGAACCTTCATGACGAGCGAGGAAAAAGCACAAACAATATTTACAACACAAGTACCAATATCAATTACAACGAACCTTACACCCACATCGGGAAGTACATCACTCTAGCTAGGTTATCATTCACTTCTATCAATCGGGGCGTGCAATGATCCCCTCATCAGGAATCATGACGTCACAAGCGGTAGGTTTTATGGTAACCAAGGAGCATCATAACATATGTAGACCAATAAACCAAGAAAAACCCAACACGCTAGGAGATCAAATTAACTGTCAAAATACATGAATACTATGCCCAACCACCCAATCAAAAAGTCAACAAGATGCAAGGTGACATCATTCAAATTTAAATTGTGCAACTAACCGAAGGATTTTTGGTTTCCTACAAGGCAATTAGCTATGGTGTAACAACTATGACCAAACACCATTTACAATTCAACTTAAGACACAAGAAACATAGTAACTAATTAACTGTGAAACTATTTGTCAATATATCTAATAAAACTAATAAACTATTAAACCCTCAACCATTAGTCTTGCACAAGCCATTAAACTATTACAGAAATAAACCATAAATCATTAGTCGTTAAATCATTATGATTAAGTGAAAATGAGTGAACTATTACCCTTGCAATTAATCAATTAATCTATTACCAATGCAACAATCAATCTATTACCATTGCAATTAATTAATTAATCTATTAGAACAGATAATTGTCATACGATTATTCCACAATTAAATTGTTATGTAGCAATTAAAAGATTATATATTTCCTATGGGATGATAAAAATCATTTCCTAAAGGTAGAACGAAAGAATGAAAACCATAAATGTGGATCGATTAATAGTATATTTCTACTCATTAATTTCAATAGTTGTAAGGCATATGATGCTTATGGAATGGATCTCCAAAATCAAGTGCACTAACATGTTATAATCCATTTTTCGTAACCATAATTCCATACATTATGAAATGCATTAAATTGTTATAATATCATATGCATTCACCATAATGGCATGCTTTCCATCCAGTTGGTGTAACCTGCCTTCCACTAGTGACGTTGCACCTAATTATCTTCTCAAGAGGCACACTAGCAATATTTTATTTTTTTTCTAAGAAATTGTAATGATATATGAAAAGAATAAAAGGACCCTCACATCTTAAAAATTTATTATTTTCATCCAAGAATATTTAGTTCTTGCTAAAATAAAACTTGATGAAACATGAGAGTATTCTTATATTGTTCATATATGAAGCCTTGATGTCCATTCATACATAATGCGTTCAAGTAAATTTAAGCCATGACAAAGTTTAGGTATTAGAGACAACGCCCAAAAATACTTTTATGGGGGAGAATTCCCAGCAAATTAACAATACAGGGAAGAAAGCACGTCTTCCTTCTAGCTACAACCCTGACATTTTATGTAACTATAAAAAATCCAAGGACACAGTGGGCACGAAATAAGATATAGTCAATTGGGCTCATCAAAATTATTGCTAATACTCTGACAACAAATTAAGCTCTAAGCAAGAATCACAGAGGACATCATGGCAACGAGAATTATAATCAATAAAGGCCTCGCATTAATCCAAGTGAATTGTTCTATTGTAAATGAAACCATTAATATATTGTACATGACAAAAACGATAATCTAAATTACATCAGTTAACTATTAAATCATAAAGAACTGGAACTAATAACATCGATAGTCAAGGAAACATAGATCTGTGTAGTAATAAAATGAATTTTAATGGCAGTAAAATTTTCTGTGTAGTAATAATTGCAAATTTAATAGCATTAAATTTCTTGTGGAGTAATAAATGAAATTCAATGGCAGTAAAAATATGTATACAACAAATCATTTAAGAAAGGAACGTTACTCAACTAATCCTTTTTCAAAACATTAGACAAAAAATATTGAGGAGCGAAGCGTTAAGAAAAATGAAGGAACCATGCGTTATTCAACAAATCGTTATTCAACAACTCGTTTAAAAAATTTTTACAACAATCGTTATTCAAAAAAACACTATACCGCAAAAATGGGATACAACAAAAACGTTATTCAAGAAAACGTTATACAACAAATGAGTTGTGCAAGAGCTCGTTCAAGGAGCAATCAGGTTCAACAATGCATTATATAGCAAGGAATGAGTAGAAACGGGTTTACATAAAGGCATTAAGAAAAATGCATCTCAATATATGGAAGGATTACATTAAGAGTTTTGGCATAGAAAATCAACACTGAGAATCAATACAAGACTGAAAATCAATGCAGAAAAAATTACAATAATCACATAGAATAAAGGAGTAATTTCATTTTTTAGAATGAGGAAATTGTCGAGCAGAGAAATTATCCTTATATTATTATCCATGCATAGGAAAGCAGGGCATTTGAATCTAAATATTTAACACCGAAGTGAAATACAGTTGATTCGTCTCCTAGCCAACTACTCAGGCACAGACTAATAACTGAAAGGATAAGAACATAATATAAAGACACAATCTGCACCCGGACGTTCTCCATGGAGAACCAAATAATAAAATAAATAAAAATGAAATCAAGGAATAAGAAAACACAGTCATAAAACAAGGCTCAGAACCAGAAATTTAAAGACCCTCTTGCAAATTCGCACGACGCACTATCGTCCAGATAAAAATTCTTATGCATAACTAAACGAGTCTTTTTATTTTAACACCATCTACGCAAACAATCTTTCAACAATAAATAAATGCATGAACAATAAATTGATCTATTGCTTAATACAATTTATGCACATGCGTACCATATCCAATTGCGAATGCTTCGATGTTGTTGTCCCACATGCGCTCTGTCCAGCTCTTGCTTGCCAACCGATGTGACCTCACTAGTACCTCCCAACCAACGTTAGGAGTACTCTTCTTCTCCCTGAGCCCCCTAATCTGCAAAGGAGCCACACACTCAATACCATAGAATTATAGCACCCATCTCGCCTCACAAGGTCGATCCACCACTCATTACCCGAGCTGGGTATCCCAACTCCCACAAGAGAATGTTTAGTCAAGATAAAATTTCAACAGCGTAATGTTACGCAAGATAGATGTCCACATACTCCTACTCCTCCATCTCTTTTATATAGTTTCTTAGTCATTAGTTTCCCAAACCCTCATTAGATTCCTTTTTCATTTAATTTATTAGGAATCCCCCCCCCCGTACACATGTCGCCCAATCCCCTAGTTGCACTAGAAAATAAATTTTATTAATTAATTAAATATTCTTATTTCCCTCACCCACCTAAAAGCGTTCCTAAAAATGCTCCTCGATGTCCCATTATTCCCTTATAATTCTTAAATGACTTACGCCTTACTTAATTCCTAGTTGAGTTCATAAATAAAAGGTTCCAAGGCTAGATTCCTTACTAAGTTAGTCATTCCCCTTTTCGGTAAGTTTCCCCTTATCCGTTAAGTTTCTCTTTTCCTTAAACTTTCCCCATTTTTATAACTAAATTTAGAATTAGCAGGTTTAGACAAAGACCACCAAATAACCCTTTTATTAATTAAACCTTTATTAAAATTTCCTCTTTACTTATTAATGCTTGAAATTTCTAATTAGTTATAAAAAGAACCGTTAGAGAAATGAAATTTTATAAAAAGGACCTTAGTGAATTGAAATTTTGTAAAGGAACCTTAGTGAATTGAAATTTTATAAAAGAACCTTAGTGAATTAAAATTTCCATTTTAATTTGGTTATATATCTAATTAGTTTTTTTTTTTTGTTCTAAGGTTCTACTAAGACCTAGGTTTTCAATTCACTAGGCTTGGTGATAGTTCTTAAGGGAAAAATTAGTTATTTAACTTTACTTATCAAATCATTCATTTTAAGGCTGACCAGGTCCCAAGGAGGCATAGTTTTCTAGGTACTAGGTTTATTTATTTACTAGTCAAAATCGTGACGTGCCATTTAGGATGCACTACGTGCTCCAAGGGTGCCACTTGCCTATTTCCGTTTTCTTTGCACGATTTTCCCTTCAATATGCACTATGCACTCCAAGGGTGACACACACCTCTTTTTGTTTTCTTTGCGCGACATGCCCTTCAAGATGCACTACGTGCTCCAAGGGTGCCACTCGCCTCTTGACTGAATTTGGTAGACGTCAAACTCTTGGAGTCAATACTCTACCAGGTGATCGTGTGGGAGACTAAGGGCCTCTAAGGAATAAGGCCTATGCCTTATTGCTCACCCCTTAGAATCATCGTGAAAGACTGTCACAATCTAAAATCAGGACATCGTGGGTCATCTCTAACTAGGTAATCGTTAACATATAGTTCGAGCCACGACGTGAGTGCTAGTATGATATGGCAAGTTTTCCGCCACATCTCTCCCTCAATGTCTCTAGTTGTCATGTGTGACCCCTTTACTCCATATGTGATTCTGGTCGGAAATCTATCATCAACCTCCATCCATCAATGAATCATGTCAGCAATAATAATCAACCATCATAACATATAATAATTTGTACATGTCATATTAACCACATTCAAACCCTAACAGTCCACTCCTTGATTCAATCCAGAGTCCAAGGGGTTTCATCGATGCCTCTGCATCCTCAATGTCCAGAGTCTTTCACACTCAGGAGAACCCAATCAATAGAATTTGTCTATGTAAATACAACAAAATAACATATCATTAAATCCAAAATATTTCAAAATCACAATCAAAACAACCAATAGTATAATAACCCAGATCACTTGCATGCAAGTGTCCTCAAAGAATAAGTTTGTTTAGTGGATGCAAGACCGGGTTGTTACATACACCCCCTCTTGTTTTAAACATCGTCCAAAATTTTCATAGTATATAAGTGCCGAAATAAAGTGTATCACAGTACCATAAGTCAATCTATCAAACAAAAATGGAAACTCTTGAAGCATATCGTATGCGTCCTCCCAGGTCGCTGAGTGTGGACTATAGTTGTCCCCTTGGACCTTGATCTAATCTATTATTCGATGTTGTAGTTGTCGAATGCGATGGTCCAGGATGTCGATTGGATCTATCGTGAGCACATCCTCATCATATACCTACAAGGTACTCATGTCAATAACATGTGTAGGATCACTAACATAATGTCTCAAAAAATATATGTGAAAAACATTGAACATACACCTCAAAGAATCAGACCAGGCTATTTAATAGGCTACGGGCCCCTTCTTTTCCACAATCTCCAGAGGTCCCATGAACCTAGGAGAGATTTTAGCACCCTTACCAAAATTGATCAAACTCTTAAGCGGTTTCACCCGCAAGAAGACTCGATCACCAAATTCATAACTATAATCGACACAACGCGCATCAACATAACTCTTTTTTCGATCATGCGCTTCCTTGATCCTTTATCTTATTGTTTTCATTTGATCTTCCATTTCTTGGATTGCATCTAGTCCCACCAGCACCATATACTCAAGCCGATCCCAACCCAAAGGTGTCTGACATGGTCTCCCATAAAGAAACTCAAAAGGCACCATCTTAATGGCTCTTTGATAACTGTTGTTATATTTACATTCTACTAGTGTAAAGAATTATCCCCAATTCTTTTGTTGGTGCATAATGTACATACACAACATGTCCTCCAAGATCTAGTTTGTTTGTTTGGTCTTCCCGTCTGTCTCCAGGTGATAAGCGGTACTAAAGTTAAGTTGGGTTCCCAAGGCCTCCTGGAAACTAGTCCAAAATCATCATGTAAACACTGATCCTCTATCAAATATAATCCTCTTAGGCAAGCCATGCAACCTCACAATTTCGCAGATGAAAATTCTAGCTATGTCAGGCGCCCGTTATGTCATACGCACATGAATAAAATGAGCACTTCTCATTAGAGTGTCGACTACCAAAAAAATCGAGTCGTGTCTCCTTTTCGTTAGTGGAAATCCAACAATGAAATACATTGAAATGACCTCCCATTTCTATTCCAGAATAGCGTGTGGCTATAGCAATCCTGCCATATGTCTATGTTCAGCCTTCACCTATTGACATTCTAGACATTTTTCCACGTAGTTGACTATGTCTGCCCTCATTCCTTTCCAGAAGAATAAGGGTTTAAGGTCTTCCCTCATCTTCATGACTCCAGGATGAGCCATGTACACTTCTCTATGAGCCTCATTTAGGATCAAACTCCTCAACTCGTCGTTGTGTGGTATGTAAATTTGACCTTTAAATCTCAACAAAACTTCATTGTCCATAGTAAATCCCTCAAATTTTGGTACCATCATTGTGTTTTGTCTGATAAAATCCCTTACCTCTTTGTACCAATCATCATCACACTGTAAAGTTAGGATATTTTCATGTAGATTCGTTTGAAGAGGCATCACCGAAAACATGCAAGGTCTCTGACTCAACGCATCAACGATTATATTTGTTATTCCCTTTATGTAAGTAATCTCTAAATCATACTCTCTAAGAAATTCTGACCAACGTCATTGTCACGCGTTCAAGTCGCTTTGTGTAAAGATGTGTTGTATTCCACAGTGATCCATTTTTAGTTCAAATTTTCAGCCAATAAGGTAGTGTCTCCAAAATCTCAAGGCATAAACAATGGCTAACAACTTCAAATCATGCGTCGCATACTTTTCCTCATGCCTTCTCAACTTTCTCGACATGTAAGCGATCACTCGACCATCTTGCATCAAGAATCCGCCTAAGTCTTCCTTGGATGCATGAGTGCATACCAATAAGTCTGCATCCATGTCAGGGACCTTCAGTATTGGTGTTGTCATCAACAACTCCTTGAGCCTCTGAAATGCTTATGTGCATTTCTCGGTCCAAACAAAGTTCTTGTTCGTCTTCTGCAATTCCGTAATCAGATTTTCTATCTTTTAAAACCCTTGACGAATCGTATGTAGTATCGTTCTAAACCCATGAAGCTACGCACTTCTGGAACATTCGTCGGCGCAGACCATTCCATAATATCCTTGACCTTTGTTGGATCCACAACAATACCTTCGTCGGAGATGACATGCCCTAAGTAATGAATCTTCGATTGATAAAACGAGCATTTAGATAGTTTCCCAAACAATTTGTTCTCTCAAAGACACTATAGCACTAAGTTCAAGTGATCTTCATGCTCCTCCATCGTCCGAGAATATATCAAAATATCATCAATGAATACTTGGAAAAACTTGTCAAAGTATTCACGGAACACCCCATTCATCAAACTCATAAATACCCCTTGGGCACTCATCAGTCCAAATGGTAAAAAAATAAACTCGTAATGTCCAAACCTCATCTTAAAGGTGGTCTTAGGGATGTTTTCCTCTTTGACCCGTAACTGGTGATACCCTGATATCGAGTTGATCTTTGAAAACATCGTCGTACCCTTCATCTGATCAAATAGATCATCAATCGTTGGCAACAAATACTAATTATTGATCGTTGCCTTGTTCAATTGACGATAGTCAATGAAGAGTCTCTACAACCCCTCCTTCTTCTGTATGAAAATAATAGGTGCACCCCACGGTGACACACTTGGACGTATAATTCCTAGGTTCAAAAACTCCTTCATTTGCATTTTCAACTCCTGTAACTTCGGGGTCGAAATCCGATAAGGCATTCTTGCTATCAGTTTAGTCCTCAGTTTTAGGTCTATGGTAAATTCCAACTCCCTCTCCGACGACATCCCAGGTAACTCTTCAGGGAATACGTCTGCAAACTCTCTCACCACCAGAAGGTGTTCTAGACCTTCCGCTACTCCCTTCTTGTTCAATGCAAGGATCGCATAAAGCTTACATCCCTTGTGCATTCTCTTTCGTAGTTGCAAGGAAGAGATGAACCTTAGGGAGACTCCCTGGTTCTGACCTACAATGAAACATCTCTATCCCTCATCATTGACTAAGCTCAAAAATTTTGTCTTACATTTGAGTATTGCATCATGCGATTTCAACAAGTCCATATCGATCACGATGTCATAAGACCCTAAGGTGGTGACGTACAAGTTGGGACTAGTGAAAAACTCTTCCAGGTTGAGGCTATAGCTCGTAACCTTCCCACCAACCCTTTGTTTGGCTCCCGAAGCCTTTTCTACAAAGCTAAACTCGTCCTGTTCGACTGCCTTTACCTTAATTATTTTTAGCGTGACCCTGAAATGAAACTCTTTGTAGCACTTGGATCTATAAAAATACTAAGGGTTTAGTCAACAACGATACCTAACGTCTCGAGCACAGTCGAATGGTGCTCTGCCTAGCGGTTATTCACGGCTGCATGAATCCGATGGGTCTTGCCCAAATCTCCCACGATAGTGGGTTCGGATGATCCAGACGCTCTGGTCCTTGTGACTGGGCATTCATGCTAGTAATGTGGCTCCCTACATATCCTACACCCTTTCTTCAATCCATTACTCTTGGTAACCGAAGTAGAAGCTGACAGCCCACCGGCCTAGAACATGTTGGTTATGGAGCCTGATTATCTTCCTGATCCAGAGGTCCTTGCTTTCAGTTGTGTTTATACCCCATGAAGTATTTACACCCCAGAAGTATGTACACTCTTCC
>JASDQU011402592.1:20160-42093 GCA_032191745.1 Picea mariana | reverse complement strand
TTCATTGTTTTAAGAATTAAATAGATATCAATAATAGACATCGATACCTATTGGAAATGGACATATTTAATAGTTTTTTAGTCTTTAATGAGTTTTCTATGAATAAGATTAAATATGAATGAGATACGTTTATATGTTTACTTTTTCACATTTACTCGATCGTATTAAAAAATTTACTGCTTATAGTTGATTGCCACATTTAATTAATTAGCAAGAATTCTATTTTATCATTTTTTCCACTTTTATTTTAACTATTCATTACTAGTTGTTGGTTTCCTTCGACCACGTTTGGATGGTGCGAACATAGAATAACCATGACCGGATATCCATAAAATAATTATAGCCAGATATCCATTCAAAGTTCATAAGATGTCATGAATTTAATTTCATATTACTGTATTTAAAAAATGAGAAAATCCCTAAAAAAAAGTCCAGTGAATTTTGTATGATATGTTTAATTTGATATTAGTGTGCTTGAAAAATGAGAAATATTGTACATAAAAAAGGTCCAATAAAAATTGTTAAAAAAACCCTCATTAAAAAATTGTTTTAAAAAACCCTCATTAAAAATTTTGCTTTAAAAAGCCCTCATTAAAAATAATTTTATAAATTTAGTATATTAAAAAACTCGTTTATGGGTGTAAACATTGTATACATAAAATTATACATCTTTAATAAATAATCTTACATGTTTATAAGGTTCTTTATCACTTCAATATTCCAAACTAAACTAGATTTATGATGGGTGCATACTCTTGACAAAAAAAGTCTGGGTGAGGTCACAACAACCCCTCTCCCCCACTTGTCATTCCCCTCTGGTCATTGCACAACATTGTACAATGTGCATTCAAGCGGTAAGGTCCAATAATTTAAAGCATCTACAAAATCTTTCAATCAACAAAACACTTTGTTAGAAACAAAAAAATATGCCATTTACCCAGAGAGGCCAATATTAATGTATTTCTAATGATATGGTTGTGAAATTGATGCCTATCGACATATATCAACCACTTTTATAATGTGGTTGTGCTAGTGATATGGAGAGTTTAAAAAATCTATATATGACACCTAAATTAAAAAAGGAAGATGTTGAAAACACCTAAATTAAAAAAGGAAGATGCTGAAAAGGAACATGTGGTTGTGCTAGTGATAATAGAAGAAAGATGTTGAAAACATCAAAGCAGGTATTGAAGAGGCAGGTGAATGGTTCAACAGAAAATGAAATAGAGAAGGCAAATTTCATCCCCCGCAGATAGTAATTAGGAGGTGTTTTCATGATAATTCCATATTCTAGGGAAAATCTGGTGACTTCAGCCTCTACCAAAGAAGTAGAACACATCTCAGATGCGACATGATAAGAATGAACTAGCAGTCTTTCTTTTTTTCCTCTTTCTCCAAGAGAAACGAGAATGAGCAACAAATCCAAAGAACCTTTCTATGTAAAGCTCGTTGATCGAGTTACAAAGGAAAATCTAGAAGAAAGTAATACAACTACCTCGTAGAAAGTAGGAGAACATAACAAGAAAAACTGTCATTACATACAAGCCCCTGGTTAGATAGTACTTTAGACTCTCCAGATGCAGTGAAAACACTTGCTTCTCGAGGACATGAAGCTTTCTACCCATGGATCATATGCTTTGGTGTAGAATGAAACTTCTCAGGAAGGATAAATAGAAAAGTAGAAAATAATGTAGTGTTTTTTAATAAGATAATACAATTTTATTTTTAAATAAAAATTTATTACTATGATTAACATGTAAAAATGACATGGTTCGAAATTGCTCAATTTGTCATTTCAAATTTTAGTGAAAAGATCCAATTTCACCAATACTATACCACATTTCTTAGACCTTAGTGTTAATAATAGGTTGCTTTGGATGAGAGAGATTGTTATTCACACCTTGGTTGTTCAAGTTTCCTACAAGACATTGTCATTCTCACCTCTATGTGATGTTTTCTTGGACCTTAGCATTAATATTAGGCCTTGACTGTTGTTCACACCTTGCATGATGTTGTGTCATAATAAATAGGTAGAATAGAGTAAATAGGTGAAAATGAAGCATCGACATCCAAAAAAAATGGCATAAGCAAGTTACATTTCCATACCAATCTTGTTACAATTTCATATCAAGTTCCTACTAATGACACTTTATAAATTGCCTCTCTTAAAAAGATATATGTATATATAGCCACTTTCATATCAGTTCCTATATATGCGAACTAATGAATCTGTAACGGGAGGAGGAAATTTGAAACTACAACTGGGTGGGAATTTTGAGTACCAACAATGGCAGATCTGCGACAACTAGGAGATTGGCCAAGCCTTAGAGAACTTTTAGTCAAAGTGTGTTTTCGTTTTTTGGCTTGAGATGGGGATTTAAAGAATTAGTATTGTCAGTTTTTAGAACTATCTAGTTTTTTTCCACTTCCTCCTTTCCTTCCTTGCCTTTAGTGTTTCTGGCGAGTGTTTTATTGAGTACTCAGCTTCTCTGAACACGGGCCCTAGTTTTTATTTACTTTTTTCGGAAACTGAACCTTGTTTTATTTGGCGATTTCCTACTTACCTTGTGGTGGTCATATTACACACCTACTCATGATGAGCCTGTTTAATGTCATTACTTTGTGATTTGTGCGAGTGTTATCACTGAACCTTGGGGATTGGTTCCTTAATCCAGCACCTCTTCCCTTACCTTACATTAATAACACGTTATAGTCATCAATTTGGTTCTTAATAGATGTTAGCACCATGGATTTGGTAGCGAATGTTGACATACTAGGAGACGTCATGACACTAATGAACCCGACGGACGAGGCAAAGTGGCATAGGGAAGGCATTTTCAAGAAGGTAGGTTCATTGGGTGTGAACTCTGGCACATCAAATCACACTTCTACACTGTTGTCTCATTGTCGAGGCACTAATTCTCAGTCCTTGACAGCTTCTCTTGGTTTCTCTCTGACTCCTACGATTACTCATGCACAAACAAATTTTGTTGGTTCACCTATAGCTACAAACTATTTTCTTCATCTACGTGGACTAGAGATTGTTTTACATCCAAATCTGGGGGTTAAGGGGGTTGCATCGGCTAGTAGACATAGGTTTACACACAAAAAATCTCATCCGACTAGGGTTCAGAAGTGGGTGTGGAAGGCTAACAAGTGAGTTCGGAGGATGGTGCTGGGGGCGGATGTGGGTCTTGAAGAGACCTGTAGATTGGCACTATGTGGTTTGTTAGGGAGACTATCTTACTCCTATTTGGCAACTAGCCATGTCTCTCACTGGATTGTACAAACTTGGGAGCCTATTCTTAGGTATGTTCCTGAGCTTCTCTACCACACAAAGGGATGGATGGGTTTCATTTGCAAAACCTCGGAGGATGCTTCTCTACTATTGAACAACTTTTGGGTTCTGGGCGACAGCAGCCTAATGTTGAAGCGGTGGAGGGTGACATTTGATCCACATACATAGCATTTTCAACTAAGACATTTACGGGTTCTCTTTTCGGGTCTCCCTATACACCTCTAGAACAAGGCAATAGGAAATGCATTGGGTCAGTTTATCACTCTGGATGTTTTGACTTTAGTAAACTCAACTAGAAACATTCGGCGAATATTAGTGAAAGTTGATATTCATGGTGGGCTCTCGGAGCTGTTGGATATCGAATGGTGAGTACGTCATATAAAACAACGTTTAAACTATTTGGGTATACCATTTAGGTGCAGTTGGTTCCACTATACTGGCCACCTTCGACGTGATTACAGTGGTAAGGTGACAGATGATAAGTCTGAAGATGCCCTCCTTCATGAATATCCCTGGGATTATATGAATGAAGTGGACTCTTTTGTGGATGCACCTATTCATTATGATTTTGATCT
Source organism: Picea mariana (assembly GCA_032191745.1). NCBI lineage: Eukaryota > Viridiplantae > Streptophyta > Pinopsida > Pinales > Pinaceae > Picea > Picea mariana. The sequence goes on along the minus strand of JASDQU011402592.1, from coordinate 38,220 downwards.
CGGTCCTCCGTTGGAAGCAACAACTTCACTTACGGGTAAGTTGAAGTTATTTTCTCCTACACTTTTCTCATCTTTAACTCTTTGGGAAAGGAACGCATTAGAAAATTCAGGATGGTTAAATTCATCTACTTCACTAGCCAAGGAGATTTCTGAAGGGGGTTTAGGTGTAAATGCCTCTGCAAGGGTTTCATCGGCCCCCTTACCTGATTTATCGTCACCCTCACAAACGACTACCGATCACCCTATTACTGAAATCTCTGCTTTACCATCCATCATACTCGTAGGGACTTCTCATATTGGCATACCTCAGTTGTTTATCTCTTGGGAACTGGGTATGACACCTTCCCCTTCCCCTCATGAATTGACTGACACTGTAATGGAGCCTGGATATAGAGAACTTGAGGAGGATGAGTCCTCTCTCAACACAGTGCTTGATTCCCTGATTCCATTCATTAGGGATAATAATGCTACTATAAAATTGCCTACCTACCTGGGGAAGGCACTCCATCATGTTGCGTCACTCTCAGAGGGGACTAGGTATAGAACTCTCTCTTAAAAGCACAGAGTAGTCGAAAAAAATTGGCACAAAAAACTTTATAGATTGTTGAGTCTGTCCCTTCATCCACTAACAGTGGGCCTCTCAGAGCGATGAAAGCCCTGGTGAGGAAAAAGTGATGTTATTACTATCCCTAAATGTAAGAGGGATAGGAGGAACCCTCAAAGTAGCCTTAGTTCATTGTCTCTTGGACCACACCCATCCTGATATCATATTTCTTCAAGAAACTTTGGTAAACGATCGAAAAGAAAGGGATTTTATGCATCTTTTTCGTCTATCCTGGGTATCGAGTTTAGTTAACTCAGTGGGTACTTCGGGGGGACTGTTAGTTACTTGGGATCCAAATTTATATGATTTGGTACCATTTGTCACTATGGGTGGTATTCTGTTAACAGGTAGGAGTTTAATTAATAATCAGGAGTTAGCTTTGCTAAATATTTATAGACCTTGCAAGGATCGGAAACCCTTCTAGAAATCATTGGAAGACAGTGGTATATTATCTATTAAAAACTTGATCATAGTGGGGGATTTTAATATCATTCTTTCTTCAGATGAGGCCTAGGGAGGTTCCCTAGGGACTGGAAATACATAGGATTATTACAGAGAGCTCTTTTCCTCCAACAATTTGATCGACATCAAGCCGACCAAATTGGTTTCAACATGGAGAAACGGTCACACTGGTCAGGGAGTGGTTGCAAGGAGATTAGATAGGATTTTTATTTCCGAAGATCTTTTAACTGATATTGGCCTTTACAGATCTTGGGTAGAGTTTCCATTTATCTCAGATCACACGCCAGTTATATTACAGTTGGAATTACCACCTGCTTATAAGATCTATCCCTACAAATTCAATGCTCAGTGGCTCAATGATAAGGATTTTGTGGATCTAGTTTTTAAGATTTGGAAAGACCTTGTATTCCTTTATGAAGGAGGCAAACATAATAGGATCGTTTGGAAATTACACGAATTGTAAAAACAAACAAAAATCTGCTAAAAAGAGAATCTGATCATAAACAAAGCTAAGCTATTATAGCTCAAATTAGACATAAAGGATTCAATAGAAATTCTGGTAGGAGATCCAACAAATCATCTAGCTAAATTATCTCTCCGATAGTTGAAAATGGAAAAAAATGGGATATTAAGAGGTGAGGAAGATCAATGGTGATTTCGTAGCAGGGATCTTTAGATGACCAACGGAGACAATAATACAAAGTACTTTCACAATTTTGCTAGCCACAATAGAGTCAGGAAACATATTTGGGAAATCAAAGGTGGGAACGGTGACATTGTAACTAAAGAGGATGCATTAAAGGAAGCATCCATCCATTATTTCAAGGATTTATACAAGGCTCTGCCCATTCCAAATACAACCGAACAATGCAAGTTAATCAAATACTTTCCTCAGATGCTAAATGATGAGGAGTCTAGTTCTTTGTTTATTCTTGTTACTTTGGAGGAGTTGAAAGTTGTTATGTTTCATTTTAAGAAGGAAAAGAGCTCGGGTCCAGAAGGGTGGGCAGTCGAGTTTTTTATTTTCTTCTTTGATCTAGTTGGGGAGGATCTACTCGCTATGGTGGATGAATCAAGAAGATTAGGTGCTATTGTGGGAGGCCTAAATTCAACTTTCCTGACTTTCATCCCAAAGGAAAATAATCCATCAAATTTTGATGATTTCCGATCAATATCATTGTGCAATCTGTGTTACAAGGTAATATAAAAAATTATCGCTAGTTGGTTAAAACCTTTTCTCTCTAGGTCAATCTTTAATAAACAACTAGGTTTTTTAAAAGGCAGGCATATTCATGATGCCATAGGCACAGCTCATGAGAGTCTACGTAGCATAAAAAAGAAAAGATTGAAAGCCCTTGTATTAAAGATGGATTTAAGGAAAGCATACGACTATATTGACTGGGATCATTTAAGATTGATCCTTCTAAAAATTGAATTGGGGATCTAAATGACAAATTGGATCATGTCATGTGTCATATCTTCATCATACACAGTTTTAATTAATGGGGAGGCTACAGACTTTTTTAGAAGCAGCAGGGGAGTTCGGCAAGGATGCCCATTATCACTCCTGCTATTCATATTAGTGATGGAAGGTCTCAACTTATTACTGAAAAATAGCTTTGAGGAAGGAACTATAACAGGTATAAAAGTTTTGAGACTGATAAAAAATTTACATCTTTTGTTTGTGGACGATGTTATCATTATGTCAAGGGAAAGTTTAATTGAATGGAGAGAAATTGACAAACTTATTTTCCTATTTTGTAAAGCTTCAGGTCTTTCAGTTAATCATACAAAGACCACTGTCCATTATGAAGGCCTCACGGAGTTAGAAATGGTCCCTTTCAAATCACTTCTTCCTTATACCTTTAGTGATCTATCTCTTAGATTCAAATATCTGGGATACTTCCTAAAGATAGGGTCACAACGCATAGATGATTGGGATTGGCTAGTGTCCAAATTAACAAAGAAATTAGGCTTATGGTGCAACCGGTGGCTGTCTCTGGGAGGTAGATACATTTTGGTCAAAACAGTGTTGGAAGGCCAGCCTATCTATTGGATGTATATGGAAGCTTTGCCTCGCTCAGTTATAAACAATATTAGAAAAGTGATGTTCCCATTTCTATGGAATGGTCATTCTAAAACTCAACAGTACCATTTATGCAGATGGGAGGTCTTATCTAGACCAAAAAAGAATGGGGGTTGGGGATTCTAAAATCTTTTTCACTTCAATACGGATTTGAATGAAAATACCCTATGGAGGGTACTAACACAGGAAAGTATTTGGCATCAGGTTCTAATGGACAAATATCTACAAAATTCAACACCAATCAACTGGCTTAAATTTCCATCTCACATTTTCAACTCTGCTTCTAGGATTTGGTCCAATCTTACCCACACTATTCCCATTATCAATCATTGGCTTAGCTGGTGACCAGGAGCAGGTCATCTTATTACTATTGGGAGAGACCGGATACTCAGCATTGGCGATAGGTCTTTTCTCCATGAAGAGACCATCACTCTCTTAAATAAAAAATAGGTAATTGTCCTAGCACAAGCATCGGTGGCATAGGATCTTGTTACTTTTGCTGAGGTATGGAAGATTGACGAGGACTTGGAGCTGATAGGGTTTCATTCTTCAGATTGGGATAGTTATATTGCTAAGTTAAATAGAGTTGGGGTCACTGTCCACGAAAATGATGAAGATTCACTTCTTTGGACTGGTGGTGACTCTTCTGTCAACTTAACTATAAAAAAATGTTATGATGCCATTATATCTACATAGGATCTCCCGGTGTGGTGCGACTGGAAGGTAAACATTTGGAAATGGAAGTTACAACTAAAGGTAATTTTATTTTTTTGGTCGGCTGTGCACAACAAGATCTCAACCTGGGATATATTACGAAAGAGAGGTTGGGTGGGCCCGAGTATTTTCCATCTCTGTAAACAAAATTCAAAAGAAAACTCTCACTTATTCATACAGTGTACCTTTGCAAACACAGTATGGGCTAAATGTGCACACCTACTAAATTTTAATTTCTCATGGGCCAGCCCGTCTCTTATGGATTGTATGAACTCCTGGTCAAAGATAAGCCAATATCAAAAAGGCTTTCGGCCCTGACATGCTGGTTCATTTGGAATGAACATAACAAAGTACTCTTTGATGGTAAATCTCCCTCGGCTTGGGCAGTTGTATTCAAGATTTTAGGAGCGCTCAATAAAAAAACCCCAACACTTAAATTACAGAAGTTAAGATAGAGTCTGATCTTTCAGATTAATGGTTATACTTTAGCCTTTTTTGATGGAGCCTCTATAGTAGGAGGATCGAAATGTGGGGTAGGGGGTACCATAAAATGCATAAATACCTAGGTTCATAGATGGTACTTCAATTGTGGAGATGGAACAAATACAAAAGCGGAGTTATTGGGAGCATGGACCACTCTTACCATTGCAAAGCACTTGGACATTCAATATATTAAGATTTTGGGACACTCAAAGGTGATAATTGATTGGCTAAATCATAAAGGGAAACTACAAGCCATCAATATTGAAGGATGGAAACAAATAATTTTGGTTCTGGTTGATTCTTTCCAAGGTATATGCTTCCAACACATCTTCAGGGAATCAAATGAGGAGGAAGATCAATTGTCAAAGAAAGCTCTCTCACCGACAAAAGGAAGATTATCGTATTTCACTTGGGACGGAGAGAATGCAGGGCCAACTCTCCATATCAATATATTTTAATACCAAGCATAGTCACTTTTTTGTAGTTTTGAGCAGTACATATTGGTTTGGTAGGTGAAAGTTTTTTTGGAACATATGATGTTAATATTCTATATATTAACACTTCTCAGTGTAGGGTTACCATGTATTTGGTACTACTGACCATAGCTTACTTTTTGTAAAGATCTTTGAGGACAACTTATTTTGATAGTTTTATGTGAGACCAAGTGGATCGGAAGGATTAGTCTTTATTGATCAAGGATTCCTGATGATGTAAAAAAAATTATTATCTAATATAATTTTGTGCGAATTTTCTATTGGAAAAAAGCTCATAATAATGTCACTTTATAAATTACCTCTCTAAAAAATATGTATGTATATATAACCATTCAATTTGTAGTTCTCTTTAAACTTTCAAAAGAGAGTCTTATACATTGTTTTTATTTTATACTTTGATTCGTATTGTAGCGATCACATTTGGAAAAATACAAGTACAATTATGGTGTTCCCAGATTACATTGAGTTGAATAATGAAAATGGCCAAAGTTGCCTCCTAAATTATAGGAATGAAAACTACGTTCACGAGCTAGCTAATTGCATTACTGATTCAGACCACTCGACATGACCACCATCAAATACATATGATTCTTATTCACATTGTTTGTGACTCCTCCTTGTAATCCCTATGAATTCAACACACAACCCACAATTGTTTTTCATTGTTTTGTAAATTTGTCGATAAATTCCAATCTGGTACTCTCTCAAAAAATTCAAGAGTGTTATATGCAGAGCACATGATGCCCCCCACAATGACTAAGAATCAATCCCTAGACCTCTATTCCATGTCATTTCCACCACCCCATGTGTTGCTATTACTGCTACTCTTGCTACAACGAAACTTCTAACCATAATTAATTTTCCTTCTATATCTACATTGTCTATATAGTCAATCAATGCCAATTTAAATCTAAAAATAGAGATTTAAACTCTTCACTCTAAATAATTTTGTCATTATGTGTGTGGGGCATAATGTTTACATTAAATCAACGAGCTTGCAGTACATTAAATATCAAGGTAGATGTTATTATTCGTTGATTTAATAATAACATTTTAAATAGTTCAGTGCTCATTTATGCGCGCCCACCGCTGATACAGCCATCGGGCACTAGTCAATAAAAGCAGCTATTTCACTGGACACGTGTTTGGAGGTGGCTAAATATAATCATGACGACTCCAAAAAAATGAATCCAGGTAAAGCCCAGCTCTAGCGCTCTGAAGTTATGTCTTTATTTATGGAGAATAAATTGCATAAGGACTAAACACACATGGCCAGGTGTTTTTTTTTTAACTTTCTGCGTGGGTTGTACTGAACGCTCTACAACTTGACACGCATACACAAAAATCAGAAGATGGTCTACTGAGTAAGTTTGAGAAAAACACCACAAACTATCAAACCAACTTTAAAGCATGAATGGAATTGTCCAACAAACGTCATATGGACACGTATACACATAAAAGAAATAAATGAAAAGACGAAGTTTTACCGCTTAGGTAAAACTTGAAGTAGAGTTCAAGTTACCACTTTTTTTCTAATAGAAAAACGTCTCAAAATTATATAAGTATTGCTTTTACAATGCTGTATCAATTATGCACGATATAAATAAGGATCAATCAAATGAGCAGTTTGGACTACGTTGGATACAATGAAACTACAAAACTGTTCACACAAAAAACCACAACTATAAATTGTAATAAGGGCATGAAATCAGCAGAGCTCTCCTCAATACAACCAAATTACTCCACAAGCTTTTTGATCATCTCAATCTTCGAAGATGTTCAGGTGAGTAAGAGGGATTTCTTCCCCATTTTCCCAATGATAAACTCACAGTCTACCTTTAGGTTCCTTTAACACCCTCTTGTACAGTGAGTCAACCTCTTGTATATGTGATGGAAACTAATATCTTTAAAATTTATTGACAGTTCCTTTGTTTTTATTTTCCAGCCTTCGATATTCACTGCATAGAGTTGTCCCTTTTGATTAATGCAATCTATAATGACTTTTGAATACCCCAGGATTTGGATTTTTTCGATCACCCAAAGCGTAGCCAAAGTGAGAGTCTCCCACAATCTCATGAGCTCTGCCTTAGTGTTGGTGCCCGCTCCACAATTTATGAACCATTTGGTAATCCTCAAATCACGTGTCTTGAAAAAACCACTTGTTGCAAAACACTCCCCAGTTGATAGGGCAGCTCCATCGAAACAAGCCAAGGTGTAGGCCTTGGTCTGAGTAATATCACATACTATATTTGGGATGGGATTAGTGATAGTTGGCTTCCAAGAGAAAGTAGCTGAAATCATGTGCACCACTGAGAGGTGAGAGGGAGTGAGTTCTTCAAATAAAGCCTTATTTCTCTCAATCCAAATGTGCCAGAAAGCAATAGCTGCCAAGCTTGCTGGAACAGATTTTTCTATTGTCCACCCATTAAAATAGTCTGAGACCGTGGTGCCAACCCACTAGATTTTTAAATGGTAGATTTCATATAATCGAAGCCACACTGCCTTTGTGAATGAACAATGGATTAAAATATGGTTGATAGTTTCAGATTTGCAATTACAAAGCTTGCACACCCCCAGACCTTCCAAAGCTTTCCTCTGAAGCGCTTCCTAGGTAAGGATTTTACCATACGCTGCCAACCACACAAACAATTTGATTTTGAGTTGTATTGGCCATTTCCATAGTTTATGAACCCATGCTTTGTCACACTGGAAATTGAAAGGGTTAATGAGCGCCTGATAGAGATTTTTTGTTGTTATTGTACCCGACGCATCCCCACCGACCCACACCAGGGAATCATCACAATTTCTAAGAACTATACTTGTGCCCCTTAAAGAAATTATGAAATGTTCCCATTCAATTGCATCCTGACCACTGAGACCCAAGGAATCGCTGGTACGCCATCGACCAGGAAAAGAAGATACATTATCGATGTCTCTCGCTTGGGCAAGAACTGTTACTTAATTGTTGAGAAGGTGCAAATACAGGGAATCTAAGAGCAACGATCAGTCCTCTAGACCGATGATCTTGTCCCTCCCTAAAGAAATCGAATTTCCTGAACCAGGACTCCATTGCAGCCAGTGTAGTATCACGAAAAGATTCCTGGTCATGCCATTCCAGAAGCTTGACATCCTCTGCTGCTGGTGGGATGACTTACGGAGCCAATAAAAAAGCGAAATATCCCCCAGGTATTTATCCAATAGAATTATGTGCCATATACTATCAACAGTGAGAACCCTCCAAAATGTCTTTGCTAGTAAAGCAGAGTTGAAGGACACGAGGGTTCTGAGCCCCCATCCCCCACATTGTTTTGGTCTTGCCAAGAGGTCCCATCTACAAAGATGGAAGTGAAACGTTGCCTTATGACCACTCCACAGGAACACAAACATTAACTGATGGATTTTAGTTAAGATGGATCTAGGAATCACCTCCATAGACATCTAGAACACAAATAGACTCTCCAACACTGCTTTTACCAGGATAAATCTACCTCTGATCGATAGCCATTTGTTACACCAAATTCCAATTTTCTTTTCAATCTTTGCCACCAGCCAGCGCTAATATTCAGTTTTTGAAGCTCCCAGTGTTAGGTAGTAACCTAGGTACTTGAAACCAGAACTCAATTAAGCAAAAGTAAACAGTAAAATGTCTTTTAAATGAGTTAGCTCTGTTTCCTCGAGCCCCCAGTAGTGGACTGTAGTTTTTGAAGAGTTTATGTAGAGACCCGAAACAAGACAATAAGCTTAAAGAATGTCTAAGATCACTCTCAATTCCAACAGATCTGCCTTTGACATTACAAGAACATCATCAACAAACATTAAATGGATAATTTTCAAAAGCTTTGTTACCTTTATACCTGAAATATTGTGATCATCGTTGCCTCTGGATAACATCAGGATGAGCCCTTCCATAATCAAAATGAACAGATACGAGGATAATGTGCATCCATGACGAAGCCCCCTCCAAATCTTGAAGTAATCCATCGCCTCTCCATTGATCAAAACTGCAAAATTGGCACTAGTTACGCAACACATTATCCATTCCGTTAGCTTGACCCCGAAGCCTACTATGAGTAATATCAGCCTTAAGTACTCCCAGTCTATGCTGTCATAGGATTTTTTAAGATATAACTTCAATACCAGAGATTTTAGATATATATTCTTTATGGTGTGGAGGCTTTCATGGGCCGAATCAATTGCATCCTGAATCCTTCTACCCTTCAGGAACCACAACTGTTCTGAAGATAGACACTTTGACAGAATTAGTTTTATCCGATTTGCAAGGATTTTTTAGATCACCTTATAAATAAGATTACATAAGGATATTGGTCGGTAGTCATCGAAAGAGACCGGTTTGTTTTCCTTCGGAATGAGAGCCATAAAAGTGGAATTAATACCTCCACAGAGTTGGCATTTTCTCCTCGAGTCCTCCACCATATCGAGAAGATCATTGCCCACAAGATCGAAAAAGAAGGTACAGAACTCTGTTGTCCACCCATCAAGGCCTGGGCTTCTCTCTTTTTAAAAATTTTCTAGAACAGATTTTATTTCCTCTAGAGTTACAGGTTTAAAGAGAGTCTTAGCTTCATCCTCATTCACCATCCTAGGATAAAGGCTGGATATCCTAACCAGACCAGTGTAATTGGCTCTTTCTTTTGCTCTAAAAAATTGTTTAAAATAGTTAACATCCTCCTCTTTAATCGCCTTCTGATCGATTAGGGTGTCTCCATTGCCCTTTATTAATTCCCAGACATGTTTACGGTTCCTATTGAAGCTGGCCATTTTGTGAATTTTTTTTGTATTAGAGTCTTCACTCTTTATCCATGTAACTCTGCTACAGATTCTCCAAGCCTCCTCCTCCTCACGAAGAATTTTTTCATGTTAGTTTCTAGCTCACAAACATGCCTATCATCATCCATGGATAAGGGACTCTCAACAATTTTAAATAAAAGTTGCTCGATTTCAGATTCTAAGTTTTCGAGTAATAAACTTTTTTGCGCCTTTACTTCTTTTATCTAGTTTTTAGTTTGATTATTGAGTTCTTTTAGTTTCCATACTAATCGCAGCTGTATGTTACCCTCCACCAGGAAGCAAGGATCCTTCCAGATTAAATGGACCAGTTTTTCAAAATCAGAATCCCGCAGCCAAAGCGCAATAAACTTGAAAGGAAACGCCTTGTACAAAGGAGAGTTCTCCAATTGGATAAGTATAGGGGCGTGATATGAGATCTAGGGATATTCCACCCAAGATCTAGATAGGCCAGCAGTGGACAACATTCCTTCATATACTAAGCATGTATTGAGCCTTCTAGCGAGAGCATCTTAACCAGATCGATCGTTGCGCCAGGTAGGGACCAACTTCTTGGAAGTGAGTAAGTCTCTATAAAATTCCTCATTCGAACCAGGAACAAAGGAACCCCCCCAGTTTTCATCTGAGGATAGAATGAAGGTCAGGTCACCAACAATAATAATATTTGGAGTAGAAAGGATACTGTTGTTTGCTACAGAACTCCAGAAGAGCTTACGATCTTTACACGACCCATAAATATTTAGAAGCACCAAGTCCTTTTTGGAAGAAATGCAACTACCTGTTAAAAAGATACCTCCAACCGTTAGGAAGGGGTTCAGATCAAAGGAGTTTGGGTCCCATGTGACCAGTAACCCGCCATAAGTTCCTAAAGAGTTAACCGCAGTCACAACCCAAGAAGGACAGAGTTGGAGCAAAAAATCTCTCGCTTTCTGTTCAAGTGAAAGAGTCTCTTGTAAAAAAACAATGTCTGGCATAGTGCGATCCAACAGTTTGTGAAGCAAGGCAGTTTTGAGGGTGCCTCCAATCCCCCAAATATTCAAGGAGAGTAATAATATCACTTTTCCCTCGCCAAGGCCTTCATTTCTCTAAGGGCCCCAGTATCCGGGGAAGTAGGAACATTGTCATCTGCTTGTTTACTTGCACCCACCTGTTTATTTCGAGAGTTTCTCATCTTGATTAGTGAAATTTTAGAGGCAATACCCTGAGACCATGCAAAGGCCTTACTTCCCTTGCCCGAAACTTGTGAGGATGAGGAGCCAGTATCCACTTTGGTATATACGACTTCCTTTCCAAGGAAGATAGGCAACGACACAGGGTCACAGGGCACATTTAGGCTGGGTAATAAGGAATCTAGGACTACAGAGAGACTCGAGTCATCCTCCTTTGTCTCTCTGTAGCATGGAAAGATCGGAAGGACTCTGACTGCGACATCTAAGGGAGGGTCAATAGACAAGAGTAAACTAACAAAAATAGGGAGGTGGGAAGGATTCAGAAGGAGGGGAGGAGGTGGCTGTAGGGAGACTTTAGGCTGGTGAATCGTAGAAAGTAAACATGGGGAAGGAGTGGTGGCATAAAGGCTATGAGAGGAGGAAGGGGAGGGATCTGAGTGAGTAGGTTCAATGGGTGTAGCAACAGACACAGGTTTTGTAGTCTTTGACAGAGTGTTAGCCAATAACCAGTCTGAATTATTTAAGGTAGCCTTCTCCTCAATGGACAGGGAATTAAACAAAAGAGGACAAAGAGATTTTAACTTACCAGTTAGACTAGTCTCTGGCTCATGCTGAGGAGAGGAAACCCCAGTGGGTTCTTGCAAGAAGTTCAATGAAGCATGTGCTTCTGTATAATCTGGAGGACTTCTCTATAGTTCTGAATCTTCAGATGAGTCCTCCAAACCCTTCCCCTTACAGTCACGATGAAGGTGACCCGTCTGGTGGCAAAGGTTGCAACGAAAGGGCAGCCCGAGATAATCTAGTGGTTGTGTGATCCTTCATCCTCTCCACTCTATCTCTATGGTTTCCTGCAACCCACCGAATATGTCCATCTCCACAAGAACTCTGCCCATTTTTCGCATAGGGGCATTAAGTAACTTGGAGTCCAGTGCAATGAATCTCCCCAAATAATCGCCAATGGCCCGTAAGGCTCCTTCATTCCATAGATACAACGGGAGACCCGGTAAGAGTACCCAGATATGCCTAAACTGGAAGTAATCAGTATCAGGGTTGAAACCAATTCTCTATCGTTTTAGCATAAGACTACTTCCCCCAAATACCCACAACGAGTTCAGTAAGAGTGTAGCGTCCTCCGGGGAGTTGCAGATAAAACCGAGATAGCCTTTGGTTAGATAGATAACCTCAGGGTAGTAACCAAGGAGGGGTAACCACTAGTTTTTTATCCAATCCTCGAGAGAAACTTTACTCAGAGATTTATAAGAGATCCGACCTATGAGAGCATAGAGCGCCATTCTGCAGGTATCTTCTAAACCCACGTCATTCCCTAACACCAAGCGTTTGGCCTTCTTTTTGGATTTCCACACCTTTCAATGGAAAATGACAGACTGATACTGAACACTAGGTTCCCTGTGTCCCCATGGAGAAGAAGAAAAGTTTGGACGGCCTTGGTGCACAAAAGTCGACTGCGTGCCTGCCCAAGGAATGTCTGAGGGAGGGATAACCGACTCTAAGGAGGTGGAATTATGCAGAGGAAGATGAGAAGGACTACAGAGAAGACCAGTAGAGTTAATAGACTTGTTTGTGATAGGTGAGAAGCTCCATGGCCCACTCTTCAACTTGTTCACTTTGTCAAATAGCCCCACTTGTCTCCAGGTTTCCTCGTCATCTGGGCTCATAAGTGTCTTGACCTTTCGTTCCATATCTTTAATGGAGAAGCTATCCATTTAGGCCCACCAGATGCCAGTCAACACTGACACTACAGTAGCTGACAAGCACTACGTCCAAGTAGAAATCTCTGTATGGTCCGAGACTCAAGGAGACAAACACTCTCCTGTACAAGCATCAGTAAATTAAGTAACGATAAACCCGACACACTCGGGAATAGGGAGATAGTAAAGGAGAGAGGGATCAGTGAAAAACACAAAGCAAAGACAAAACAACTATACAAGAGTAACATCCTGCTTGGGATCAGTAAACCAGTGCTAAAACAACAATAAACAAGTTAAGATGTAAAATTCACAGTCAGAATCCAAGCATCAGGTAGACAAGAAAAGCACAAAGCAAAGACAAAACAACTCTACAAGAGTAACATCCTGCTTGGGATCAGTAAAACAGGGCTAAAACAACAATAAACGAGTTAAGATGTAAGATTCGCAGTCAGAATCCAAGCATCAGGTAGGCAACTGCGGCTGTTTGTCGCGAAACTGGTAATGGTTTGGAACCAGGTTTGAAATTGCTTCTGGCCCAGTATCCCTCGACTCCATCCAAATGTGCTTTGCCACTTGAAGTGGAATGACTTTTTAGAAAAATATACATTTTGATTATTAGAAAAACATACATTTAGTTATAATGAGAGTTTTCTAACTATTTATAAATAAAAATAATTTAAAAAAAATATTGTTGGTGTTTTTTTATAATATAATGAGAGATGTGTAATTTCTTCTGTGTTAAATATGGAGTTGACATGTAATAGTCTCATTCATTTTGATTTTGGATCTATAATGCATCATTAGGAATCAAGTCTTTCTAGAGAAAATATATTTTTAGATTTAAAAAACTTAATGAAGGATTTACAACCTCCAAAGATTTGATCCTTCTCAATCCATAATAAATCCAAAGTTAAGATAGATCTACAATAACTACTCTAACCTTATATAAAAAATCTCTGTATTCCCATAAACATATTCATCCAAATCACAATAAGTAAGAAATCATTCTGCTACCAAAATATCTTTGTCCAAGTCACAATAGATATACATATAATATCTTTATCAAATTAACAAAAAATATAAGTACATTTGAAATAGTGAAACTAGTCATTGGACAACTCCCAAAATACTATGGGATGAAAGAATCTGTCAACTTTGTCACACTAAACTGGTAGAAGATGAAAAAGACTTCCTCTTAGATTAATCTTGAAACGCTTCACTGAATGCTTTTTGAACATAGAAATACAATTTTAAAGAAATTAAAGTAATCTCTTAATTTCTTAATCATCATCATAACTTTTATTTTTTATTTTTTATTTTAAATAAAAAAACCCTGAATTAACTATGTAGCAAGGAATTTTCTGTAAATCCTCCTCCTATAAGGAAAACAAATTGCTATGTTTACAGGCGTTCCTATTGCGGGCTCTCATCGCAGAATTGGATATTCAATCGTTGGTTCTCATGGTAGAGTTGGATATTCAATCCCTGTAGGTAACAACTTAACTGTTTTTGAGGCACACCATAATTCGAAGACGAAGGGACAGCCAGATTTTTTCCATTTACAGGATACTTATCGCACCAATCCAAAGTCTTGTGTATAGAATCATAATCTCAGAAGATCGCACATACAAATAGCATTAGCACAACCACATAATTGTGGTTGATGAACGCCTATAGACTTATTTTAGCATTACTTATTTTACCATATTTACGCTGAAAGGCATACACCTATTGACAATGGGCACAATTAATGATCTTTTAATCTTAAATTCTAATCTGATGACTAAGCATTGAAGATGCTAGCATATTCTTAGTCATCCTCCAAAATCAATGCATCAGATTTATTGTTCATAACTTCCTTGCATTTATGAAGGCATCCGTTAACATGTTTACTTTTTTACATTTACCTAATCACATTATAAATTTACTGTAAAAATACATAATTGCCACGTTCAAATGATTAAAGAGGATTAAAATATATGCAAGCCACGTTTATATCACTAAAAAACACTCTGCACACGTTTCATTTTAGTGGCACTCATTCATTTTTTATATCTGAAAGGTCATTTGATGCCACGACCTGCACGTACGTTTAATATTCACCTGTCATTATCCGCGCATGGGGTAATTTCTGTCATATTGTTTATGTACGCTCTGTGTTGGAGTCGGCTCAGTCACGGCTCTTGTTTTGAATGGAACCCTTTCGGCATTCTCCAGCCGTGAGTTGGCTGTGCTAGTCATAAAAGAATTTCAACTCATATATAACAGGAAAAACTGTTCAGCTTACATCATTAAATTTTGTAGTTATTCTAGTTTTCTACAATTTTCACGTGGCTACCAGTTGAAAGGGTTTTGTGAGGGCGACCATCGAAAATAAGATATTCCTGCTACCTACTTAAGAACTCCGAGAAGTATTTTCCATGGACGGAACAACCTGAAAGCAAAAGATGAGAAATACTTAACCTCGTCACAACTATCTCATGCAGCCTACCAATATGTTTGTCTAAGAAATTCCTACGATGTAACCCTTACCTGTGCATGTAAAGCTATGGGATCTGTTTGTTTCTATCGTGATCATGCTTATAAGCATATTTAAAACATTTTATTTGAATCTTTGGACTATATTCGTTAGCTACATGTCCTGTTTCTGCCGATCCTTTTCCAGATGGTACCTTCAAGTATTTGCAATTATTTACCCTTTTTGCAATAGATGGAATGCAAGTTTATGCAAACTGAGAGAATGGATTAGTCTTGAGAGATGTTTCCTGCAACTATTTATCCTTCCCACAATAAATTAGAAAATTGCGAAAATGAATTTGCGAACTAAGAGAATGAATCAGTATTGGGTTGAGAGCAGAGTGCTCTTTGAAGCTCTCTTCCCAGAGACTCGATTGATCCTTGGACAAACAGAGTTTTTTCCTCGTCATCCCCTTGAATTATCATGTCTTAATATGTTGAAGTTATTTCCTGGGCGTTTGAGATGGTCATAATATGAAACGCCATAATTTTATTTATGTCTTTTATGGCATTTCATATTAAATAACTTTAAATTGAACCACATTTGTTCACACTCCATTAAAAAACGAACTCGGTTCACTCTTCAAACCTGGTATCAGGTGGTTCACACTCCATCACTCCAATCCGTGGTTAATCATTCAAATGTGGTAATAAAAATTTTCACAGATATTAATGTTTCTTAAGCATCCAAAAGTGGCAAGTGGCAATTATATGGTTTTACAGTAATTTTTAAATATGATTAGATAAATGTGAAAAAATAAATAGAATAAAAAATGCATTCATAATTTATGAATAGAAAATCTCATTTATTAACAAGGTTTCTGTCTGTGAAGAGCACCTAGAAAAAGATTTTTTTTAAATAGTATTGATTTTTTTTTTCATATCAATAATGTCTTTCAATGTTTTTTTGGAAATTAAATCGTTTCAGAAAGTTGCCTCAATTATTCTTTGGCCATCAACGGTGCCTTCTATATGATGCATTTCGTAGATCTAGGATGAGAACATGCTTCTAGTTGATCTTGTACCAGTATGTCAATTTTTTTCCTTCCTCGAAATGATGAGAAATCTGCAATCCAATGTTGAAGTCAATTCAAAATAGAGAAAGAGCATGAAGGTTCATTATTCTTTAGAAGATTGACATAAACAATAGTGTTGTATGGTTGTCGAGTTTGAGGTTTCGGCTTTTACAATAAGAAAATAATTTAGAAACTAGAATCATATATCATCAACATAAAGTATAAATATAAAGATATCGAGGATAAAGTGTATGTTATGTTATATTGTTTTATATATAAATGTAAAATAAAAAAAAGGTTTATATTATTTTAAATAAGATACAAATATAATTTAATTTGAGTTTTTAAAAAAATTATATATATATATATCTAATTTAATAATTTAAAATTAAAAAACAATTTAAAAAAAAAAAACTCACTTTATAATATAATATTTTTTTATAATATATATAAACAAAATTTAATTTATAATATACATATTTAAAATATAATATATGAAACAATATATACAATCAACATTGAACGATAATGATTGATATTTTAACTTGAATTTATAATTAGAGATTTTCATAAAGAAAAGCCCGGTAGCATGGTATGGATTTGGGCATGTCAGAAAGATTTACACGTACTTTTCGCTTTTTTCCATGGTTAATAAATTTATAACTAAAATAAATTTATTTTATTTATTTTAAAAATTAAATTTATGTTATCTTAATGGTATGGCGTTAAAATTACAAGAAGATGTTGTGTTCTATATGATTATTTGAAATAGTGTTTGTTACACCTCACAACTTAATAGAGTTGATTAATTACGAGGGAAGGAGTTGTTTAGGAAACTTTAGGATGTTGGATATATTTCTTAGAGTACGAAGGAAAACTGTTTTTATTAGTTTATTATAAATTGGTTGATTTGGATATATATGGTGTGAAAATTGTTTTTATTAGTTTATTATAAATTGGTTGATTTGGATATACAKGGTGTGGAGGAGGTTTTTTWTAGATCATATAAATATCATTATACAATATCATTATACATTAGATTAARTATAATAATGTAAAGCATAGTATATATATATATATATGAATATATGTAATCAATGCATAAAARAAYTAAATTAATGATTAGTTGGAGCRGGTATAAYTGYTCTAACCATTTCTCTTATGTAYTTATACTTATGAAGACRAATAARCATWGTTGGTTAAYCTTYCCAATTACTCTCTTCTTTCATGAGTATGTGTGGGTTGTGTTTCAATGTAGTCCCTATGTGAATGTTGTTGTAATCTACAAGATTACATCATTGGCGTGGTTGTCGAGGAATGAACCCGAGTGACCGGCRTGACAAGYGATTGACGAATCTTACTAATTCTTAAAATGAACTTCTAATTACTTGAGTACAACTCAAGTGGATTCCAACTATTAAGTATAAATAATCAAAAAAGTGTGGCAAAAACTGCATTTAAGCGTGTCATTGCAAAATCATCATATATAGTGAATGTGTCTATAAGAGTTCTCATAATAGTTTCCTAACATTTCCTTTACAATCATACATAACAAACCAATAGAATAGGGTGTTACACATGAAAACTCAATAAAATAAGGTGTTTTACCACACATGACCATCTAACAAGGTTGAGAACAAAATGATAAGATTGCATGTGTAAATACAATTGAATTTTTCAAACTTTTTCTCCGAAACGAAAAGATAAATCTAACAAGGTTGAGAACAAAAGGATAAGATTGCATGTGAAAATACAATTGAATTTTTCAAACTTTTTCTCCTAAAGGAAAAGATAAATCTATACCAACAAAAATCACCCCTCCAAATAATTGTTATAAGAAAAAACAACCACCCTAGAGGTAACACCATATACAAGTTTAGTTGGAATATATTGTGTTGGTGTTTGGTATTCATGTAAGTCCAATCATGGATTTAGGTCATATATTGTGTTTGATGTTTTCCATGCAATACATTAAAAAAACAAATTCTAGGTCACATATT
>JASDQU011402591.1:43549-59336 GCA_032191745.1 Picea mariana | reverse complement strand
TGACGTCATGAAGGTATTTTAAAAAACAAATGTTAATTTATTTTTATTTTTTTGATATTTTTAAATTTTGCAACTAGAAAATTTTAAAACGAAGTAATTCCCTTGTATCATCCTAATAAGGGTATATAGTGAATATCATGTTTAGTGATACTAATACAAATAGATGTAACCATTTAATATGGACTAATACATATGACAATCCCATACATGTGTTATGTTACCCTTTTTATATCGGCTTAATGAACAGGATAATACTTATACCATTATCTCGATGGGTTACCTATGATAAGGTAATAAAACCCATATATATACTTTTCACCTATCTAATTACTCAATATAAGATCACAAGTTTCCATGGTCTTACTTCACAGCTTTCATATCATAACAATGTGATAAGCTTATATGTGATGTTGATCTTGACCTTATGTGTTTATCTGTAATCAATTACACACGTTAATAGTAATGCTTATATTGTAATTAAGTTGGGAATCATAGTAATCAATACGAGCATGTGATATCTACTAGTATACACAACCTATACATTGAATATGATGATAAGCACTGCTTATTACGATAGATTAGTTATAGTTATTACTATGGAGATTACACTCTTCTCTATATTATAGTTGTACCAATATTAGGTAATTACAGTGAAAGTTGTGTAATACAATCTAATCTATATGAATAAATACACATAATACCTAAGGTTCAACATATCACTTACAACTTACATTGGTTCCATATCAATTATATATGACATGCTTATTTCACATAATTTATGCCCTTTATATATACATTTAATGATCTATCCCTATTCAAGAAGATGGAACTCATACTGTTGTGATCATACCATATGCATAACTATCAACTTATGGTAATAGAAGTGATTCCTCGGATTTAGTTGTGTCTCTACATATGAGATGCAAGGAGTTTTTGACGTAGACCCCCAGACCCGTAGGTCAGAATCCACACAGGATCTTTTCCTTTTGTCCCCTGAAATCTCGATTGGCTCTTCTGTTTCCTTTTCGGGAAATCAACCCACAACAAACCTTGAGGAAATTTCCTCTTTTATTTTTGGGTACCGGACTTTGCAAATTTGCGAATCTTGTGGTCGAGCACCTTACCTCTTTGACCTCCAAAACCTGAATTTACTATTTGCCAAAATACAAGTGTCTCGACCTTCCCCTTCTCTTCGCGATTTCGGGGTTTCAACCACCGAAATGCGCTTTTACTATGTTCTCAGGGCTCTCGAACCTCCAAACCCTGAAATGTTGAAATGACGTCTTCTGAAATCCATTCGGACTTTTGAGTATCAAGATTTCCTCTTTACTATATCGGTTCTCTCGTCGACAGGACTTCCGGTATACCGAATCTCGAAATGTCGAAATGTTAAGGTTCTGCTTCCAAGGAGATCAATGGCTATGGACCTTTCCTCAATCCAACGGTCAGTGCAATTTCATGTACTGAGAGTTCGATACGTCAGGATTGAACCCTATTTCCTCTCCACCTTCCGGTCTTCGAACTTTCGAAATACCGAAATGGTATTTCTCCCCTACTGTGTCCCGATATCTCTCCCTCGAGACTTTCGAAACCCTGAAATCCGAAGTTCCAAAAGCTTAACTTGCTTCCACACACAAAAACCTCCTTTTCGCGTTTCAGGGATTTGATCAGCCAAGGATTTGGCTTACACTTCAGATTTTCGAACCCCAAAATGCCGAAATTATTTGACGGTCTTGGGAATCTTGATCAATGGCTGACGTTAATCTAAGCTTATCCAAAGGATGGCTCTGTCCTGATTGTTATCCACCTAACAGCTTCTGCAGATCCAACGATCTTCGTTGTTTCAGGAGTTCTCCTTGGAGAACCTCGACCGTCCAAATTCCTTCTTCAAGAACCTCTTCTCTGAGTCACCTCAGTGATCCTCTTCACTTTGTCTTGGCCTCTACACAAGGACCAAAAATCCTCTTCTGCTCTTCAACACCTTGAAAGTGTTGAATCTCCCAAGCTTTCTTTGGCAAACTCAAATCCCCTAAGAGATTTTTGCACGCACTCCTTGCGACACTTCTTCAAATATTCCTAAATATTTGAATCTCTTGACTCTGTGTAACTCTGCAACAACAGTCCTTCAATCTCTCAACCTTAGTCTATGTGTTCTAAGGTCTCGACCAGCTTGCGCACACCTTGCATGGCTTATGTTCTTATCTTGCACTTCAGTTGAAATGAGAACAACGGTATCCCTCCTGAGCTTTCAGAGATGAACTTTGAACCCATCAATGCACTCCTTGCAGACGCTTCACTACACTCCTTGCAGGAACTCTGACTCAAGAAGAGAAACAATTTAAACTCATTTCCTTACCCTAAGTCTAACTTCAAACTCTAAATAAGAAATCATACATACACAGCATAACAACAAATGTACAACAGAAAGAGTAAACAATCATAAGCATAATATTTAGTATGTATACACATAAAGAATTATAACGCCATGAGTCTGCATCAAAGCTTCATATATATTAATTTCAAAACTTTTGTACATGGGTTCTTCTACACATCTCTCTGCTTCTTCTCTTCTCTATGATGTATTGATACAATTCATTCTGTTACAATGATACAAGATGAGGCTGTCTATAGTCGGTTTTCCCTCTAGCTCCTAAAACTGTCTAATCTAGAATTTAAATCTACCTACTTTCATTAACTATGCATAAATTCCTCTACACCTTATAGATGAGAGTGAATCACTCAATATCTGTTTACAATATGGAAGTACGCCCTTCTTAACTATTACATTAAATTCTATGCATCCAAACTTTCAAAATATTTCAAACATTTTTTAACATGTGCCAAAAATGTGATGGCGTTTGTCCCACGCTCGCTTGTTGTTGGCGATGCTCCTGCATCATACTCCCTCGCTTGAAAATTGTCATGGACTCCTGTTCATGAGATATTGCACTGTTTGTCCATGCTTATGAATTTTTTCTTCATTCTCCCAGCTGGCATCTTCAACTGGATGTCCCTTCCACTTGACTAAGTATTCAAAATACTCTTTTCTTCTGGTCCTCTTGCTGACTCTCTTGTCAAGTATACTTTCCATCTGTGACTTTTCAGCTATAGGCATTTGTTTAGTCCACTGAACCTCTGTCTGTCCACTGTCTTCTTCAGCTTTGTAAGGGTACAAATCTGATATGTTGAATATCGGTGAAATTCCAACCCCATCGCGTGATTCAATCTCATATGCATTTGCCCCAAATTTCCTTATGATCTTGCATGGTCCAATATTTTTCATTTTCAGTTTGTTATACGTTCCCCTTGGGAACCTTTCCTTCCTCAAGTTTGAAAGAATCAAATCACCAACTTCGAGTTGAAGTTGTCGCCTGTGTTGATATTCTCTGTGCTTATACTCCTGGCTTGAATTCTGCAACCGCCCCTTCACTTGGTTGTGAAGTTCTTTCATTGCCTTTGCAAAATCTTCTGCACTAGCACTCCTAGTTTCATTCTGTTCTGAACCCTTGAGTTCAGAAACTCCCTTGGGTTTCATTCCATAAACAATATGAAATTGACTCTTCCTTGTGCTTCTATTGATCGAATCATTATAAGAAAATTCCACCTGTGGCAGAATGTGATCCCATTGACTGTGATGCTTAGTCACTAGGCTCCTTAGCAAATATCCCAAGCTTCTATTCACAACTTCTATCTGTCCATCCATCTGAGGATGATAAATTGAGCTAAAAGACAAACTTGTCCCAAGCTTCTTCCATAAAGTCCTCCAGAAATGTCCCACAAACTTAGTGTCTTGATATGAAACTATGCTCCTTGGTAAGCCGTGAAGTCTAACAACTTCTTTAAAAAATAGGTTCGCAATGTGAGTTGCATCACTGGTTTTCTGACATGGTATAAAGTGTTCCATTTTAGAAAATTTGTCTACCACCACAAAGATTGAATCAAACCCTCTTTGCATTCTCGGCATCCCCAACACAAAATCCACGCTTACTGCATCCCACGGCCTCTCAAGTATGGGTAACGACTGATAAAACCATGTATAATGTCATTTTCCCTTTGAGTGCTAACAAATTTTGCATTTGTCCTTGAATATTTTGGCATCTGTCCTCATCCCTGGCCAAAAATATGAGCTATTTAAATTCGAGAACGCTTTATCATGACCGAAATGTCCAGCCAATCCTCCACTGTGTTTTTATTTTAGTAGATTCTCCCTCATGGAGCATTTTGGAATACACAGTTGATTCCCTCTGAATAGTAATCCATCCTCGATCATATATTCAGTCCATTGACTTTTTTCCCTAAGAATTGGATTCTCATATGCCTCATACGCCTCTTTGAAATCTGGATCATTTCTGTACAAGTCCTTGAGATTGTCAAAACCTAAAGTTTTGACTCTAAAATACTGCATCAACAAACATTTCCTGCTCAAAGCATCAACAACTTTGTTAGCAGTTCCAGAAATATGTTTAATTACAAAAGTAAAATTCTGCATATATTCAACCCATTTTGCATGCTTCTGGTTCAATTTATCCTGTTGAGTTACAAATTGTAAGGCATGATTATCACTGTACAAAACGAACTCTTTAGGAACCAAATAGTGCCTCCACTTCTTCAGTGCCTGTATGATCGCATAAAACTCTTTGTCATATGTGGATTACTTAACCTTAGCCTCATTCAGTTTCTCACTAAAGTACGTGATCATTCTATCATCTTGGCTCAAGACCGCTCCTATGGCAAATCCGCTAGTGTCACATTTGACCTGAAACGTCTTGTTGAAATCTGGAAACACCAAAATTGGTTGTTCAGTAATCTTCCTTTTCAACAAATTGAAACTTTTCTCTGGTTCTTCTATCAAGTGAAAAGAAGTTATGTCTTTTCTTCACTGTGTCCATCATCGGTGCACTAATTCCACTGACATTTCTGATAAATTTCCTGTAGAAACTAGCCAATCCATGAAAGCTTCGAACTTCAAAGATACTCTTTGGCGATGGCCAATTCTTAATCACCTCCACTTTATCTGGATCCATTTTCAACTTATCTGTCGAAATAACAAACCCCAAATAAATGAGCTCGGTCTTCATGAATGATGATTTCTTCATATTTATCAGCAATTTCTCTTGCTACAATTTCTTCATCACTGTAGCCAAATGCTTCAAGTGCTCTGTTTCTATCCTACTGAAAATCAGTATATTGTCAAGATATACAATGATGAATTTTCCAATGAACTCTTTTCGGAATTCATTCATCAATCTCATGAAAGTACTCTGCGCATTTGTTAAGCCAAATGGCATAACAAGCCATTCATACAACCCTTCATTTGTGTTGAGTGTTGTCTTCCATTCATCACCTTCTCTCATTCGGATTTGATGATATCCACTTTTCAAATCAATCTTTGAAAAAAAATTTGCTCCACTCAAGCAATCCATCAAATCATCCATCCTTGGAAATGGAAATCTATACCTGATGGTAATCTTGTTAATTTCTCTTGAGTCTATCCACATTCTCCAACCTCCATCTTTCTTTGGACTCAGCATTGTTGGAACAATGCATGGACTCAAGCTTTCTATAACCAATCCTTTGTCCATTAAATCCTAGACCTGTCTCTTGACCTCTTCATTCTCCTGCAACGTCAATATGTACGTTGCTTTGTTTGGTAAACTAGATCCAAGTATGAGATCAATATGATGACTTACACTCCTGATAGGCGTCAACGAACAAGGTAGTTCGTCCACGACTATATCAACAAAATCCTCCACCAACTTCTAGATTTCTTCTGGTAAATCATCCATCCTTGTACTCGTTAAAACAATCCGAGGTTTCCTCACCACGACAAATTGTGTTTCTTCCTTTTTCTTAATCTCTTTAAGAATTTCCTTCCCACTCATGAGAAGTACAATGTTTCTTACCTCTATTGTCACTTCTTTATCCTTAATTGGCAACAACATGTGAGTTCTTCCATTCTTCTCCAGGGTGTATGTGTTATTTCTCCCACCATGAATCACATTCCTATCATATTGCCACGGTCTACATAGAAATAGATGAAAAACATCCATGGGAATGACATCACATAGTATTTCATCCTTATATCCTCCTATTTTAATTTCAACTAAACACTGTTTAGTGAAATTTACCTGATGTCCTTTTTGTAGCCATGAAAATTTGTATGGGCTTGGATGTTCAATAGTCTCCAGCTCCATCTTTTCTACCATCTTTGTAGAAATGAGATGATCTGCGCTACCACTATCGATGATGACCTTGCATACCCTGTCTTTGGTCTTGCAAGTAGTCCAAAAAAGTTTGTTCCTTTGGATTGGATTTTCTACCTCCTTCTCTGGCATTAAAATAACTTTCCTCATCATCAGTGATCTTCCACCTTCAGTATATTTTGCCTCAACATTCTGTCTCTGTGCTTCGGAAATGTGAGTTTCACCTCCTTCTTTCTTCTTATCTAGACATTCATAAGATTTTTGTCCATTCTTTCCAGATGTGAAGCATTTTACTACTCCACCTCTGCTTCTTCCTCTTCCTCTAGAGCGAGGAAAAGTGTTTTTATCATCATACTGTCATCTCTGTGAGCTTCCACCTCTCTCAGTTTGAGTTTGAGGTTTCTTCCACTCTTCCTTAGGTTTCTAATTTCTATCTTCAACAATTGTTTTTCCTCTGGCTTGACTTCTGCCTCGCCCTCTTTGACTTTTCTTTTGGCTCAGCTTCTCTTCAGCCTTCAGAGCCCTCTGATAAGCATCGTCCACCATTTGGATGGTCATCATGCTCATCTCATATTGGATGTCATATCTCAGACCATTCATATATCTGGCAACCTTTTCATCATCACTTTCGTGATGACCTACCCTAATGTTTAGTTTGTAGAACTCTTCAGTGTACTCTTTTACTAACATCAACTTCTAACACCCTCCGAAACAGAGTGATTTGATAATATTTGGGTATGAATTTTGCCTTCATCTTCGTAACCAGTTTATCCCAACTCTTGATTTTTTGCTTTCCTTTGTAGCGTCTGTCATCCTGTAGTTCATCCCACCATAATGTTGCATGCCCTTTAAGTCTTGTGACAACATGTTTGATCTTCTTGTCTTCCTCAACATCTTCATAGTCAAAGTATTTATCAAAAGCTCTATTCCAGTCTAGAAGCTCTTCAACATCCAGGTTTCCTTCATATACTGGAATGTCCATTTTTTCCCTGGCACCTATCCTCGCAACAACCCTGAATAGGCGTTCTTCTACTACATCTTTGGCTGCAACTTCTTCTCCTCCATGTCCAACTTCATTTTCACCTTCAGACTCACTGATATCTCTAGCACCGACTGTGCGCCTCTATATTATTTCCATGGCATCAATCCTACCATGCATTTCACGCATCTCTCTTGCCCTTGGTGGATCAGGTAATTTCCTACCCCTTCTTCTTGGAATTTCCCTTTCCTCTGGTGGATCGGGTGTTTTCCTGTCTCTTCTTCTTGGCGACATGATTGTAAATCTTTCTCGCACCCTCTATCTACAATATACAAACAAAGAAGGGCTCTGATACCACAACTGGTGTGTATAAGAGTACTTCTTTTCCCTAGCTTACTCTGCCTGAGATATACAAACAAAATCAAGCTCTGATACCACAACTGATGCAGACCCCTAGACCCGCAGGTTGGAATCCGCAAAGGATCTTTTCCTTTCGGCCCCTGAGAGCTTGATTGGTTCTTCTATTTTATTTTTGGGAAATCAACCCACAACAAACCTTGAGGAAATTTCCTCTTTTATTTTGGGGAACTGGACTTCGCAAATTCATGAATCCTGTGGTCGAGCACCTTACCTCTTCGACCTCTGAAACCCGAATTTATGATTTGCCAAAATACAAGTGTCTCGGCCTTCCCCTTCTTTTCGTGATTTTGGGGTTCAAACCATCAAAATGTGCTTTTACGATGTCCTCGGGGCTCTCAAACCTCTGAACCCCGAAATGTCGAAATGACGTCTTCTGAAATCCTTTTGGACTTTTGAGTACCAGATTTTCCTCTTTACTATATCGGTTCTCTCGTCGATAGGACTTTCGGTATACCGAATCTCGAAATGCCAAAACACTAAGGTTTCACTTCCAAGGAGACCAACAACTGTGGACCTTTCCTCAATCCAACGGTCAGTGCAATTTCGTGTACTGGGAGTCCGATACGTCAAGCTTGAACCTTATGTCCTCTCCACCTTCTGGTCTCCGAACTTCGGAATTATCGAAATGGTATTTCTCCCCTACTATGTCTTGATCTCTCTCCCTTGAGACTTCTGAAACCCTGAACTCCGAAGTTCTGAAAAATTAACTTGCTTCCACACATGAAAACCTCCTTTTCGTGTTTCGTGGATTTGATAAGCCAAGGATTTTGCTTACACTTTGGATTTTTGAACCCCGAAATGCCGAAATGATCTGACGGTCCTGAGAATCTTGATCAACGACTAACATTAATCTAATATTATCCAAAGGATGGCTCTATCCTAACCGTTATCCACCTAGTATCTTCCGTAGATCCAACGATCTTCATTGTTTCTGGAGTTCTCCTTGGAGAACCTCGACCATCCAAATTCCTTCTTCAAGAACCTCTTCTCTGAGTCACCTCAGCAATCCTCTTCACTTTGACTTGGCCTCTGCATGATGACCAAAACTCCTCTTCTTCTCATCAACACTTTGAAAGTGTTGACTCTCCTGAGCTTTCTTTCGTAAATTCAAATCCCCTAAGAGATTTTTGCACACACTCCTTGCRGCACTTCTTCAAATATTCCTAAATATTTGAATCTCTTGACTTTGTGCAACTTYGMAACAAYAGTTCTTCAATCTCTCAACCTTATTCTATGTGTTTTAAGGTCTCCACTAGCCTGCRCACACCTTGCACAACTTTTGTGCTTKTCTTGCACTTCAGTTGAAATGAGAACAATGATATCCCTCCYGAGCTTTCAGAGATGAACTCTRAACCCGTCAATGCACTCCTTGCAGATGCTTCAMTGCACTCCTTGCAGGAACTCTAAYTCAATAAGAGAAACAATTGAAACTYRTTTCCTTACTCTCTCTTAGACTTCAAACTCTAAATAAGAAATCATACATACACAACATAACAAMRAATGTACAACAAAAAGAGTAAACAATCATAAGCATAACATTTAATATGTATACACAKAAAGCATTATAACACCATGAGTCTGAATCAAAGCTTCATATATATTAATTTCAGAACTCCTRTACATGGGTTCTTCTACACAGCTCTCTGCTTCTTCTCTTCTSTATRCTCGATTGATACAATTGATTTTGTTACAATGATACAAGATGAGGGTGTCTATAGTCRGTTTTCCCTCTAGCTCCTAAAACTATCTAATCTAGAATTTAAATCTACCTACTTTCATTAACTATGCATAAATGCCTCTACACCTTACAGATGAGAGCRAATCGCTCAAGATCTGTTTACAATATGGAAGTATGCCCTTCTTAACTATTACATTAAAGTCTGCGCATCCAAACTTTCAAAATATTTCAAACATTTTTTAACATGTGCCAAAAATGCAATGGCATTTGTCCCACGCTTGGTTGTTGTTGGCGATGCTCCTACATCATACTCCCTCACTTGAAAATTGTCATGGAATCCTGTTCATGAGCTCTTGCATTATCTGTCCATGCTTCTGAATTTCTTCTTCATTCTCCCAGCTGGCATCTTCAATTGGATGTCCCTTCCACTTGACTAAGTATATAAAATACTCTTTTCTCCTGGTCCTCTTCCTGACTCTCTTGTCAAGTATACTTTCCATCTATGGATTTTTAGCTAAAAGCATTTGTTTAGTCCACTGAACCTCTATCTGTCCACTATCTTCTTTAGCTTTGTAAGGGTACGAATCTGAGATGTTGAATATCGATGAAATTCCAACCCCATCAGGTAATTCAATCTCGTATGCATTTGCCCCAAATTTCCTTATGATCTTGCATGGTCCAATATTTTTCATTTTTAGTTTGTTATACGTTCCCCTTGGGAACCTTTCCTTCCTCAAGTGTGCAAGAATCAAATCACCAACTTCAAGCTGAAGTTGTCGCCTGTGTCGATCTGCTCTGCGCTTATACTCCTGGCTTGAATTCTGCAATTTCCCCTTCACTTTGCTGTGAAGTTCTTTCATTGCCTCTGCAAAATCTTCTGCACTAGCACTCCTAGTTTCATCCTGTTATGAACCCTTGAGTTTAGAAACTCCCCTGGGTTTCATTCCATAAACAATCTAAAACGGACTCTACATTGTGCTTCTATTGATCGAATCATTATAAGCAAATTCCGCCTGTGGTAGAATGTGATCCCATTGACTGTGATGCTCAATCACTAGGCTCCTTAGAAAATCTCCCAAGCTTTTGTTCACAACTTCTGTCTGTCCATCTCTCTGAGGATGATAATATGAGCTAAAATACAAACCTGTCCCAAGCTTCTTCCATAAAGTCCTCCAAAAATGTCCCACAAACTTAGTGTCTCAATCTGAAACTATGCTCCTTGGTAATCCGTGAAGTCTGACAACTTCTTTAAAAAACACGTTCGCAATGTGAGTTGCATCACTGGTTTTCTAACATGGTATAAAGTGTGCCATTTTAGAAAATATGTCTACCACTACAAAGATTGAATCAAACCCTCTCTACGTTCTCGGCAGCCCCAACACAAAATCCATGCTTACTGCATCCCACGACCTCTCAGGTATGGATAACGACTGATACAACCCTGTATTCTGTCTTTTTCCCTTTGAGTGCTGACAAATTCTGCATCTGTCCACGAATATTTTGGCATTTGTCCTCATCCCTGGCCAAAAATATGAGCTATTTAATTTCAAGAATGTTTTATCATGATCGAAATGTCCAGCCAATCCTCCACTATGTTTTTCTTTCAGTAGATTCTCCCTCATGGAGCATTTTGGAATACATAGTTGATTGCCTTTGGATAGTAATCCATCCTGGATCATATATTCAGTCCATTGAATTCTACCCCTGAGAATTGGATTCTCAGACGCCTCATACGCCTCTTTGAAATTTGGATCATTTCTGTACATGTCCTTGAGATTATCAAAACCTAAAGTTTTGACTTTAAATTCCTGCATCAGCAAACATTTCCTACTCAAAGCATCATCAACTTTGTTAGCAGTTCCAGAAATATGTTTAATTACAAAAGTAAAATTATGCATATAGTCAACCCATTTTGCATGCTTCTGGTGCATGATTATCACTGTACAAAACGAACTCTTTAGGAACCAAATAGTGCCTCCACTTCTTCAGTGCCTGTATGACCGCATAAAACTCTTTGTCATATGTGGAGTACTTAACCTTTGCCTCATTCAGTTTCTCACTGAAGTACGTGAGCGATCTATCATCTTGGCTCAAGACCGCTCCTATGGCAAATCTGCTAGCGTCACATTTGACCTGAAACGCCTTGTTGAAATCTGGCAACACCAAAATTGGCTATTCAGTAATCTTCCTTTTCAACAAATTGAAACTTTTCTCTACTTCCATCCAGTGAAAAGATTTATGTCTTTTCTTCACTGTTTCCATCATCGGTGCACTAATTCCACTGACATTTCTGATAAATTTCCTGTAGAAAATAGCCAATCCATGAAAGATTCGAACTTCAAAGATACTCTTCGATGATGGCCAATTCTTAATCACCTCCACTTTATCTGGATCCATTTTCAACTTATCTGTCGAAATAAGAAACCCCCCAAAAAATGAGCTCTGTCTTCATCAATGATGATTTCTTCATATTTATAAGCAACTTCTCTTGCTGCAATTTCTTCATCACTATAGCCAAATGCTTCAAGTGCTCTATTTCTGTCCTACTAAAAATCAATATATTGTCAAGATATACAATGACAAATTTTCCAATGAACTCCTTCAGAACTTCATTCATCAATCTCATGAAATTACTTGGTGCATTTGTTAAGACAAATGGCATAACAAGCCATTCATACAGCCCTTCATTTGTGTTGAATGTTGTCTTCCATTCATCACCTTCTCTCATTCGGATTTGATGATATCCAATTTTCAAATCAATATTTGAAAAAAAAATTGCTCCACTCAAGCAATCCATCAAATCATCCATCCTTGGCAATGGAAATCTATACCTGATGGTAATCTTGTTAATTGCTCTTGAGTCTGTACACATTCTCCAACCTCCATCTTTCTTTGGACTGAGCACTGTTGGAACAATGCATGGACTCAAGCTTTCTCTAACCAATCCTTTGTCCATTAAATCCTGGACCTGTCTATTGACCGCTTCATTCTCCTGTGGCGTCAATCTGTATGCTTCTTTGTTTGGTAAACTAGCTCCAGGTATGAGATCAATATGATGACTTACACTCCTGATAGGCGGCAACGAACAAGGTAGTTCGTCCACGACTATATCAACAAAATCCTCTAGCAACTTCTGGATTTCTTCTGGTAAATCATCCACCCTTGTACTAGTTAAAACAATCCAAGGTTTCCTCACCATGACAGATTGTGTTTCTTCCTTCTTCTTAATCTCTTTAAGAAGTTCCTTCCCACTCATGAGAAGTACAGTGTTGCTGACCTCTGTTGTCACTTCTTTATCCTTAATTGGAAATAACATGTGAGTTCTTCCATTCTTCTCTAGGGTGTATGTGTTATTTCTCCCATCATGAATAACATTCTTGTCATATTTCCATGGTCTACCCAGCAATAGATGACAAACATCCATGGGAATGACATCACATAGTATTTCATCCTTATATCCTCCTATTTTAATTTCAACTAAACAATGTTTAGTGACATTTACCTGATGTCCTTTTTGTAGCCATGAAACTCTGTATGGGCTTGGATGTTCAATAGTCTCCATCTCTAGCTTTTCTACCATCTCTGTAGAAACGAGATTATCAATGCTACCACTATCCACAATGACCTTGCATACCCTGTCTTTGGTCTTGCAAGCAGTCCAAAAAAGTCTGTTCCTTTGGACTGGATTTTCTACCTCCTTCTCTGGCGTTAAGAGAACTTTCCTCATCATCAGTTATCTTCCACCTTCAGCATCTTCTGCCTCAACATTTTGTCTCTGTGCTTCGACAATGTGAGTTTCACCTCCTTCTTTATTCTTATCTAGACATAAATAAGATTTGTGTCCATTCTTTCCACATGTGAAACATTTTACTACTCCACCTATGCATCTTCCTCTTCCTCTAGTGTGAGAAAAAGTGTTGTTATCAACATACTGTCCTCTCTATGAGCTTCCACCTCTCTCAGTTTGAGTTTGAGGTTTCTTCAACTCTTCCTTAGGTTTATGATTTCTATCTTGGACAATTGTTTTGCCTCTGGCTTGACTTCTGCCTCGCCCTCTTTGACTTTGCTTTCGGCTCAGCTTCTCTTCAGCCTTCAGAGCCATCTGATAAGCATATTCCACCGTTCGGATGGTCATCATGCTCATCTCATATTGGATGTCATATCTCAGACCATTCATATATCTGGAAACCTTTTCATCATCACTTTCACGATGACCTACCGTGATGTTTAGTTTGTAGAACTCTTCAGTGTACTCTTTTACTGACATAAGCTTTTGTCTCAAATTTTTCACACTCCAAAATAAAGTGATTTGATAATCTTTGGGTATGAATTTTTCCTTCATCTTCGCAACCATTCTATCCCAACTCTTGATTTTCTTCTTGCCTTTGTAGCATCTATCAGCCTGCAGTTCATCCCACCATAATGCTACATGCCCTTTAAGTCTTGTGACAATATGTTTGATCTTCTTCTCTTCCTCAACATCCTCATAGTCAAAGTATTTATCAAGAGCTCTAATCGAGTCTAGAAGCTATTCGATATCCAGGTTTCCTTCATATACTGGAATGTCCATTTTTTCCCTCGCACCTATCTTCGCAAAAACCCTAAATAGGTGTTCTTCTGCTGCATCTTTGGCTACAACTTCTTCTGCTCCACGTCCAACTTCATTTTCACCTTCAGAATCATTGATATCTCCATCACCGACTGTGCGCCTTTGTGTTATTTCCATGGCATCAATCCTAGCACACATTTCACGCATCTCTCTTACCCCTGGCAGATCAGGTAATTTCCTACCCCTTCTTCTTGGAATTTCCCTTTCCTCTGGTGGATCGGGTGTTTGCCTATCTCTTATTCTTGGTGGCATGATTGTAAATCTTTCTCACACCCTCTATATGCAATATACAAATAGATAAGGGCTCTGATACCACAACTGGTGTGTATCAGAGTACTTCTTTTCCCTAGCTTACTCTGCCTGAGATATATAGGTAAAATCAAGCTCTGATACCACAACTGACATAGACCCCCAGACCCACAGGTCAAAATCCACACAGGATCTTTTCCTTTCAGCCCCTGAGAGCTCGATTTACTCTTCTATTTCCTTTCCGGGAAATCAACCCACAACAAACCTTGAGGAAATTTCCTCTTTTATTTCGGGGTACTGGACTTCGCAAATTCGCAAATCCTGTGGTCGAGCACCTTACCTCTTCGACCTTCGAAACCCAAATTTACTATTTTCCAAAATACAAGTGTCTCGGCCTTCCCCTTCTCTTCGCAACTTCAGGGTTTCAACCACCGAAATGTGCTTTTACTATGTCCTCGTGGCTCTCAAACCTCTGAACCCCGAAATGCCAAAATGACGTCTTCTGAAATCCTTTCAGACTTTCACCTACTGGGTTTTCCTCTTTACTATATCGGTTCTCTCGTCGACAGGACTTCCGGTATACCGAATCCTGAAATGCTGAAATGCTAAGGTTCTGCTTCCAAGGAGATCAACGGTTGTGGACCTTTCCTCGATCCAATGGTCAGCTCAATTTCGCGTACCGAGAGTTTGATACATCAGGATGGAACCCTATGTCCTCTCCACCTTCCAGTCTCCAAACATCCGAAATACCGAAATGGTATTTCTCCCCTGCTATTTCCCAATCTCTCTCCCTCGAGACTTCTGAAACCTCGAACTCCAAAGTTCTGAAAACTTAACTAGCTTCCACACAAGAAAACCTCCTTTTCGTGTTTCGGGGATTTGATTAGC
Organism: Picea mariana; assembly: GCA_032191745.1. Taxonomy (NCBI): domain Eukaryota; kingdom Viridiplantae; phylum Streptophyta; class Pinopsida; order Pinales; family Pinaceae; genus Picea; species Picea mariana. The sequence goes on along the minus strand of JASDQU011402591.1, from coordinate 44,310 downwards.
CAAGGATTTGGCTTACACTTCGGATTTTTGAACCCCAAAATGCCAAAATGATCTGACAGTCCTAGGAATCTTGATCAATGGCTGACGTTAATCTAAGATTATCCAAAGGATGGCTCTGTCCTGACCATTATCCACCTAGCATCTTCTGCAGATCCAACGATCTTTGTTGTTTAAGGAGTTCTCCTTGGAGAACCTCGATTGTCCAAATTCCTTCTTCAAGAGCCTCTTCTATGAGTCACCTCAGCGATCCTCTTCACTTTGACTTGGCCTCTGCATGATGACCAAAAATCCTCTTATGATCTTCAACACTTTGAAAGTGTTGACTCTCCTGAGATTTCTTTCGCAAACTCAAATCCCCTAAGAGATTTTTGCACCCACTCCTTGCGGCACTTCTTCAAATATTCTTAAATATTTGAATCTCTTGACTCTATGCAACTATGCAACAATAGTCCTTCAATCTCTCAACCTTAGTCTATGTGTTCTAAGGTCTCGACCAGCCTGCGCACACCTTGCATGGCTTCTATGCTTGTCTTGCACTTCAGTTGAAATGAGAACAATGGTATCCCTCCTGAGCTTTCAGAGATTTACTCTGAACCTGTCAACGCACTCTTTGCGGATGCTTCACTACACTCCTTGCAAGAACTCTGACTCAAGAAGAGAAACAATTGAATCTCATTTCCTTAGTCTCTCTCAGACTTCAAACTCTAAATAAGAAATCATACATACATAGCATAACAACAAATGTACAACAAAAAGAGTAA
>JASDQU011402591.1:33296-43449 GCA_032191745.1 Picea mariana | reverse complement strand
TCCAAACTTTCAAAATATTTCAAACATTTTTTAACATGTGCCAAAAATGCAATGGCATTTGTCCCACGCTTGGTTGTTGTTGGCGATGCTCCTACATCATACTCCCTCACTTGAAAATTGTCATGGAATCCTGTTCATGAGCTCTTGCATTATCTGTCCATGCTTCTGAATTTCTGCTTCATTCTCCCAGCTGGCATCTTCAACTGGATGTCCCTTCCACTTGACTAAGTATATAAAATATTCTTTTCTCCTGGTCCTCTTCCTAACTCTCTTGTCAAGTATACTTTCCATCTGTGGCTTTTTAGCTACAAGCATTTGTTTAGTCCACTGAACCTCTGTCTGTCCACTATCTTCTTTAGCTATGTAAGGGTACAAATCTGAGATGTTGAATATCGATGAAATTCCAACCCCATTAGGTAATTCAATCTCGTATGCATTTGCCCCAAATTTCCTTATGATCTTGCATGGTCCAATATTTTTCATTTTTAGTTTGTTATACGTTCCCCTTGGGAACCTTTCCTTTCTCAAGTGTGCAAGAATCAAATCACCAACTTCAAGCTGAAGTTGTCGCCTGTTTCGATCTGCTCTGCGCTTATACTCCTGGCTTGAATTTTGCAATCGCCCCTTCACTTTGCTGTGAAGTTCTTTCATTGCCTCTGCAAAATCTTCTGCACTAGCACTCCTAGTTTCATCCTGTTATGAACCCTTGAGTTTAGAAACTACCCTGGGTTTCATTCCATAAACAATCTAAAATGGACTCTGGACTGTGCTTCTACTGATCGAATCATTATAAGAAAATTCTGCCTGTGGTAGAATGTGATCCCATTGACTGTGATGCTCAATCACTAGGCTCCTTAGAAAGTCTCCCAAGCTTTTGTTCACAACTTCTGTCTATCCATCTCTCTGAGGATGATAATATGAGCTAAAAGACAAACCTGTCCCAAGCTTCTTCCTTAAAGTCCTCCAAAAATGTCCCACAAACTTAGTGTCTCAATTTGAAACTATGCTCCTTGGTAATCCGTGAAGTCTGACAACTTCTTTAAAAAACAGGTTCGCAATGTGAGTTGCATCACTGGTTTTCTAACATGGTATAAAGTGTGCCATTTTAGAAAATATGTCTACCACTACAAATATTGAATCAAACCCTCTCTACATTCTCGGCAGCCCCAACACAAAATCCATGCTTACTGCATCCCACGACCTCTCAAGTATGGATAACGGCTGATACAACCCTGTATTCTGTCTTTTTCCCTTTGAGTGCTGACAAATTCTGCATCTGTCCACGAATATTTTGGCATATGTCCTCATTCCTGGCCAAAAATATGAGCTATTTAATTTCAAGAATGTTTTATCATGATCGAAATGTCCAGCCAATCCTCCACTGTGTTTTTCTTTCAGTAGATTCTCCCTCATGGAGCATTTTGGAATACATAGTTGATTGCCTTTGGATAGTGATCCATCCTAGATCATATATTCAGTCCATTGACTTCTACCCCTGAGAATTGGATTCTCAGACGCCTCATACGCCTCTTTGAAATCTAGATCATTTCTGTACATGTCCTTGACATTATCAAAACCTAAAGTTTTGACTTTAAATTCCTGCATCAACAAACATTTCCTGCTCAAAGCATCATCAACTTTGTTAGCAGTTCCAGAAATATGTTTAATTACAAAAGTAAAATTATGCATATATTCAACCCATTTTGCATGCTTCTGGTTCAATTTATCCTACTGAGTTACAAATTGTAAGGCATGATTATCACTATACAAAACGAACTCTTTAGGAACCAAATAGTGCCTCCACTTCTTCAGTGCCTGTATGAATGCATAAAACTCTTTGTCATATGTGGAGTACTTAACCTTTGCCTCATTCAGTTTCTCACTGAAGTACATGATCGATCTATCATCTTGGCTCAAGACCGCTCCTATGGAAAATCTGCTAGCGTCACGTTTGACCTGAAACGCCTTGTTGAAATCTGGCAACACCAAAATTGGCTATTCAGTAATCTTCCTTTTCAACAAATTGAAACTTTTCTCTACTTCCATCCAGTGAAAAGATTTATGTCTTTTCTTCACTGTGTCCATCATTGGTGTGCTAATTCCACTGACATTTTTGATAAATTTCCTGTAGAAAATAGCCAATCCATGAAAGATTCGAACTTCAAAGATACTCTTCAGCGATGGCCAATTCTTAATCACCTCCACTTTATCTGGATCCATTTTCAACTTATCTGTCGAAATAAGAAACCCCCCAAAAAATGAGCTCTGTCTTCATGAATGATGATTTCTTCATATTTATAAGCAACTTCTGTTGCTGCAATTTCTTCATCACTATAGCCAAATGCTTCAAGTGCTCTATTTCTGTCCTACTGAAAATCAATATATTGTCAAGATATACAATGACAAATTTTCCAATGAACTCCTTCAGGACTTCATTCATCAATCTCATGGAAGTACTTGGTGCATTTGTTAAGCCAAATGGCATAACAAGCCATTCATACAGCCCTTCATTTGTGTTGAATTTTGTCTTCCATTCATCACCTTCTCTCATTCGGATTTGATGATATCCACTTTTCAAATCAATCTTTGAAAAAAAATTTGCTCCACTCAAGCAATCCATCAAATCATCCATCCTTGGCAATGGAAATCTATACCTGATAGTAATCTTGTTAATTTATCTTGAGTCTGTACACATTCTCCAACCTCCATCTTTCTTTGGACTGAGCACTGTTGGAACAACGCATGGACTCAAGCTTTCTCTAACCAATCCTTTGTCCATTAAATCCTGGACCTGTCTCTTGACCGCTTCATTCTCCTGTGGCGTCAATCTGTATGCTTCTTTGTTTGGTAAACTAGCTCCAGGTATGAGATCAATATGATGACTTACACTCCTGATAGGCAGCAACGAACAAGGTAGTTCGTCCACGACTATATCAACAAAATCCTCTAGCAACTTCTGGATTTCTTCTGGTAAATCATCCACCCTTGTACTGGTTAAAACAATCCAAGGTTTCCTCACCACGATAGATTTTGTTTCTTCCTTCTTCTTAATCTCTTTAAGAAGTTCCTTCCCACTCATGAGAAGTACAATGTTGCTGACCTCTGTTGTCACTTCTTTATCCTTAATTGGGAATAACATGTGAGTTCTTCCATTCTTCTCTATGGTGTATGTGTTCTTTCTCCCATCATGAATAACATTCTTGTCATATTGCCATGGTCTACCCAGAAATAGATGACAAACATCCATGGGAATGACATCACATAGTATTTCATCCTTATATCCTCCTATTTTAATTTCAACTAAACAATGTTTAGTGACATTTACCTGATGTCCTTTTTGTAGCCATGAAACTCTGCATGGGCTTGGATGTTCAATAGTCTCCATCTCTAGCTTTTCTACCATCTCTGTAGAAATGAGATTATCAATGCTACCACTATCCACAGTGACCTTGCATACCCTGTCTTTGGTCTTGCAAGCAGTCCAAAAAAGTCTGTTCCTTTGGACTGGATTTTCTACCTCCTTCTCTAGCATTAAGAGAACTTTCCTCATCATCAGTGATCTTCCACCTTCAGCATCTTTTGCCTCAACATTTTGTCTCTGTGCTTCGACAATGTGAGTTTCACCTCCTTCTTTATTCTTATCTAGACATTCATAAGATTTGTGTCCATTCTTTCCACATGTGAAACATTTTACTACTCCACCTCTGCCTCTTCCTCTTCCTCTAGTGTGAGAAAAAGTGTTGTTATCAACATACTTTCCTCTCTATGAGCTTCCACCTCTCTCAGTTTGAGTTTGAGGTTTCTTCAACTCTTCCTTAGGTTTATAATTTCTATCTTGGACAATTGTTTTACCTCTGGCTTGACTTGTGCCTCGCCCTCTTTGACTTTTCTTTCGGCTCAGCTTCTCTTCAACCTTCAGAGCCATCTGATAAGCATATTCCACCGTTCAGATGGTCATCATGCTCATCTCATCTTGGATGTCATATCTCAGACTATTCATATATCTGGAAACCTTTTCATCATCACTTTCACGATGAACTACCCTGATGTTTAGTTTGTAGAACTCTTCAGTGTACTCTTTTACTGACATCAGCTTTTGTCTCAAATTTTTCACACTCCAAAATAGAGTGATTTGATAATCTTTGGGTATGAATTTTTCCTTCATCTTCGCAACCATTCTATCCCAACTCTTGATTTTCTTCTTTCCTTTGTAGCATCTATCATCCTGCAGTTCATCCCACCATAATGCTACATGCCCTTTAAGTCTTGTGACAGTATGTTTGATCTTCTTCTCTTCCTCAACATCCTCATAGTCAAAGTATTTATCAAGAGCTCTAATCCAGTCTAGAAGCTATTCGATATCTAGGTTTCCTTCATATACTGGAATGTCTATTTTTTCCCTCGCGCGTATCCTCGCAACAACCTTGAATAGGCGTTCTTCTGCTGCATCTTTGGCTACAACTTCTTCTGCTCCACGTCCAACTTCATTTTCACCTTCAGAATCATTGATATCTCCATCACCAACTGTGCGCCTTTGTGTTATTTCTATGGCATCAATCCTAGCACACATTTCACGCATCTCTCTTACCCCTGGCAGATTAGGTAATTGCCTACCCCTTCTTCTTGGAATTTCCCTTTCCTCTGGTGGATCGGATGTTTGCCTATCTCTTATTCTTGGTGGCATGATTGTAAATCTTTTTCACACCCTTTATATGCAATATACAAATAGATAAGGGCTCTGATACCACAACTGGTGTGTATCAGAGTACTTCTTTTCCCTAGCTTACTCTGCCTGATATATATAGGTAAAATCAAGCTTTGATACCACAACTGACATAGACCCCCAGACCCACAGGTCAAAATCCACACAAGATCTTTTCCTTTCAGCCCCTGAGAGCTTGATTTGCTCTTCTATTTCCTTTCCGAGAAATCAACCCACAACAAACCTTGAGGAAATTTCCTCTTTTATTTCAGGGTATTGGACTTCGCAAATTCGCAAATCCCATGGTCGAGCACCTTACCTCTTCGACCTTCGAAACCCGAATTTACTATTTGCCAAAATACAAGTGTCTCGGCCTTCCCCTTCTCTTCGCAATTTCAGGGTTTCAACCACCGAAATGTGCTTTTACTATGTCCTCATGGCTCTCAAACCTCTGAACCCTGAAATGACAAAATGACGTCTTCTGAAATCCTTTCAGACTTTTTCCTACTGGGTTTTCCTCTTTACTATATCGGTTCTCTCGTCGACAGGACTTTCGGTATACCGAATCCTGAAATGATGAAATGCTAAGGTTCTGCTTCCAAGGAGATCAACGGTTGTGGACCTTTCCTCGATCCAATGGTCAGCTCAATTTCGTGTACCGAGAGTTTGATACATTAGGATGGAACCCTATGTCGTCTCCACCTTCTGGTCTCCAAACATCCGAAATACCGAAATGGTATTTCTCCCCTGCTGTGTCCCAATCTCTCTCCCTCGAGACTTCTGAAACCTCGAACTCCAAAGTTTTGAAAACTTAACTAGCTTCCACACAAGAAAACCTCCTTTTCGTGTTTCAGGGATTTGATTAGCCAAGGATTTGGCTTACAGTTCGGATTTTTGAACCCCAAAATGCCGAAATGATCTGACAGTCCTAGGAATCTTGATCAAAGGCTGACGTTAATCTAAGATTATCCAAAGGATGGCTCTGTCCTGACCATTATCCACCTAGCATCTTCTGCAGATCCAACGATCTTTGTTGTTTCAGGATTTCTCCTTGGAGAACCTCGATTGTCCAAATTCCTTCTTCAAGAGCCTCTTCTATAAGTCACCTCAATGATCCTCTTCACTTTGACTTGGCCTCTGCATGATGACCAAAAATCCTCTTATGCTCTTCAACACTTTGAAAGTGTTGACTCTCCTGAGATTTCTTTCGCAAACTCAAATCCCCTAAGAGATTTCTGCACCCACTCCTTGCGACACTTCTTCAAATATTCTTAAATATTTGAATCTCTTGACTCTGTGCAACTATGCAACAACAGTCCTTCAATATCTCAACCTTAGTCTATGTGTTCTAAGGTCTCGACCAGCCTGCGCATACCTTGCATGGCTTCTATGCTTGTCTTGCACTTCAGTTGAAATGAGAACAATGGTATCCCTCCTGAGCTTTCAGAGATGAACTCTGAACCTGTCAACGCACTCTTTGCGGATGCTTCACTACACTCCTTGCAAGAACTCTGACTCAAGAAGAGAAACAATTGAATCTCATTTCCTTAGTCTCTCTCAGACTTCAAACTCTAAATAAGAAATCATACATACATAGCATAACAACAAATGTACAACAAAAAGAGTAAACAATCATAAGCATAACATTTAGTATGTATACACAGAAAGCATTATAACACCATGAGTCTGAATCAAAGCTTCATATATATTAATTTCAAAACTTCTGTACATGGGTTCTCCTACATAKCTCTCTACTTCTTCTCTTCTCTATGCTCTATTGATACAATTGATTCTGTTACAATGATACAAGATGAGGGTGTCTATAGTCAGTTTTYCCTCTAGCTCCTAAAACTGTCTAATCTAGAATTTAAATCTACCTACWTTCATTAACTATGCATAAATGCCTCTACACCTTACAGATGAGAGTGAATCACTCAAGATATTTTTACAATATGGAAGTACGCCCTTCTTAACTATTACATTAAATTCTGCACATCCAAACTTTCAAAATATTTCAAACATTTTTTAACATGTGCCAAGAATGCGATGGCGTTTGTCCCACACTCACTTGTTGTTGGCGATGCTCCTGCATCAGTTTTGTACACATATGATGTAATCTCATTTCCATTCACCTATATGTGGTAATGTGAATGCCCCTTTATTCCATATTCATTGCACTCGTTGGGTACATACATCACACAATAGGAGTAAATAAGGATATACAGGTGTTACTAGTCCATGCATAAGTAATGGTTACCTTATTACCATAATATATTACATGTTATAGTTATAAGGGTAATGATACTATCATAGATAAAGAATGGGCTTGTATTACTCACCATATAAACAGATTCATCATAAGAAATGGAAATCATAGATATAAGTATGTAATCATACAAGTAGAAGCATAGTTAAACAAAGCAGATCAATACTCATTAGTCATGCTAAAGATTTATTAGAATCATAGTACTTGTCTGAATTAGACATGCCATGTTAGTATGAATTGAACACACATTATCCATAATCAATGTGATTAGATTCAATATCGATTAGCATATAGTTAATAGTTGATGTGATTGCCTCAATAAGATTGGTGTAATACAAGTAATAAGCCAGTTAGTCTTAATATTCATACTGTATCTTCTTAATAATGATACCACTCTAATCATAGAGAAGCTTCATAGTGAGTTCGATAAACTGTAGACACGAGTTATGCTTTGAGTGCCATATCACGTAGTTTCCATAACAAGAGCTTAGTAATAGAGAGCTTAGTATGATTTCAGGCATTGTGTTGTTTAGTGATGTTTGGTATAGTCTAAGAATAGAAATTAGAATGGTCACAAGAAGGTGTGACCAGCTTCCTAAAGTAGTGTTCCCTTGGTTAAAGTCATAGGAAATTTGTTAGAATTAGGGAAAAATAGAAACAAATAATGCCTTTTTATTTTTCTGTTCACAATATCAACATATATGAGAAAAGAAATAAATAGATCTAAATTAAATTCTGAGTATAAACAAAATTTCTAAGTGAAACGACAAACCTCGAGCTTAACATCAATGAAGGTTGACTACTCCAATGCGACGAGCACATGCCACTTGCTACCCACTAGTTTTGGCTTTCGACACTTTGAGTGAATAGCCAACGGTCGTTCCTCTTCACTTATGATTCCATGAACTCCGAAATTTCGGGATGTCGAAATGGGCTCAATGTCCCATGGAATGCGAGATTGATGGCCTTTCGGGATTTTTCCCGAATCTTGACCCCTCCTTTGACTTCCACCACACGTACCCTCTGACTGAGACTTGGGACCCACCTTTTGGCATTTCTCTCTTCGTGATTTCGAGAGTTGTGTTGATGATGCAAATCCACTTCTTGAGTCCCGAAACCCCAAAACCCTATTTGTGTCGAACACTATTATCCCTCTACTTTTTAGGAATTTTTCCTTTCCCTCTTCAGGATTTCGTGAACCGGGAGTTTGAAGCTCTCAATTCCAAAGTCACTGCCTCCTCTACTTCCCGAACTCTAGAAAACCGAAATGTCGAAATCCCACACCAAAGGTACACCACGTTTCGCGACTTTAGGATTTTCAATGCAAAGAGTCTCAGTTCCTTATCATCAGAATTTTCGGTATACCGAACCCTGAACTACTGAAATTCCAAAATTCCACACCTGATAATCCTTTTTGTGATTTGGGAATTTTCATGACCAAGGATTTTGGCCTGCACTCCAAACTTGCAAATCTTGAATCCCCGAAATGATCTGACGGCTCAAGAAATCATGATCAACGGTCTACATTGATTCTAGATGTCAGGGTGGCAGATTCACCCAACTCCTAACCACCTTACAACTCCTCTAGATCCTATGATCCTTGTGACTTCACGAATTCTCCATGGAGAATTCTGACCACCAGATGCACTCTTCAATGACCCCTATCCAAACGACTCAGTGTTCTCCCTCTTGAACTTAACTTCTACGAGACGATTTCAATCTTCATCTCCCTTTGAGCACTTCAAAGGTGTTATCCTTCTTGATCATTTAGTTGTAAACTAAATCTCCCCAAAAGGATCCTTGCTCGCACTCCTTGCGGCAAACCCTCAAATAACCTCTGGTTATTTGAGTCTCTGACCCTGTGCACTCTTTGCAACAGTGGTCCTCTCAATATTCCCATTGGTTGATAATTTATAAGGCTCCAATTTATCTAGGTGGATATCGGTGGCCACCCACCTTTTCCAACTGGATCAAAATAGTTTTTTAGCAATTTTGGCAGTTTACTATTTTTAGCAGGTTTTATCTCCGGGGGCCATTTTGAGGGCCCAAATGAAGGTTTTTCGAGATCGAGGTTCTCAAAGATATATAAATGAATATTGAGCCCCAAAATGAATCTCCTTGATGATACCTTTCAAATAAGCTATCACACGCCTAAAATGAAGATCGTATGCAAAAGTTACGACCCTGGGAAGTTAACCGACTAACTTACCCAAACGAGGCCCACATGACTTTTGATGCTTCATCTCCTACGGTTAGGTTTTTGGATGTCTAGGGTTTTTGGAATTCCTATTTATTGTAAAAATTCCTTCAGAGCCTCATTGTAATCATCTTCTTGCGAATGTGAGTAGCCGTCACATCTCTTCTCAGAGATAAGCTGCCACCATTCTAGAGAGACTTTCACTATGTATTTTTATAGTCTCTATACATTTCTTTGATTAATAGAAATTGTTTATTACTGTATATCTGTGTTTATGGTTGCATATCTGATACATTTATGTTATATTATTGAATATCTGCAATATCTCTGTGCATATATTTATTATATCTCCGCTCTCATTTAGTGCCAAAAATAATCTGGATCAGTGGTATTAGAGCAGGCTGCTCTTGATCTTCTTTTCAGTGCATGTCCCCAAAGAGGTCTGAGTATAGAAAGTTGGGTCTCAAGATTGTCTCTCTTGAAGACAATCTCTCTCGCACACCCAAGAAACCATCAATGGCAGAAGAAAAGAAAAACGATGGAGCAGATGATCCTATCAATATGTTGCTTGAGCAAGCTCTCATGCAACAGAGGGACGAAATGATGGAGAATTTTTCCCACATCCTTCAATGCCTACCGATAGCATCAGATGCATCTTCATCAAGTGGCCACTTTGGAGGCACCTTGCCTTTCAAGGTACAAGTTAACTTTGATATTCCTGTATTTGAAGGACAGATAGATGCAGAATCCCTAGAAAAATGGTTAACTCTGCTAGAAGGTTATTTCTCTGTTCACAATTTTCTCGACAAAGAAAAGATCACCTTCGCACTCCTTAAATCTCTCCCTCATGTCAAACATTGGTGGGAAACTTAATGGGAGCAAAGTTCCACAGAGGAGTCTGGAATATATGGGGCCGATCCCACTTGGGATTTTTTTGTGGATGCTGTAAAGGAACAGTATTACCCTGTTGGAAACTATGAGGACCAGT
>JASDQU011402590.1:33416-43634 GCA_032191745.1 Picea mariana | reverse complement strand
AATTCCATAGTCAAGAGAGATAGGCCATCTATTATTATTCCTATTATACATGTCATCGTCACTGCAAGGATGAAGTTAATGATACTAACCTTCAATAGAAGGACTATCAAGGCCTACTAACAAAACAATTTTACCCTACAAATCATTTATAGAAAAACATGAAAATTTCCATGGCATTGCACTCTAGTTTCAACACTTCCAGTAGTTGGTGGATGGGTAGTATTTGACCTCTAAGCCTATTGACAATGTGGATGCTCCATTTTTTGGTCCTCATTGAGTGGCATATTTGTTATTGGGAGCGAACCCATTGAAGACTTATAAATGTACTTGTGCCTATAGAATGACAACCCGGGTGACTACTCATGCTCCATCTTCTTTACATGTCATTGTAGCTTCTAAATTTCAGCTTCTTGTTCCCTGGATTTTTCTCTTAGGCATTGATTTTCCACATCTAACAAGAATTCCTTCGATTTAATAGTGCCCAACTACTCCATAAGGGAGGTCGGCTGATGTGAAAGCTCCTCCACCCAATGCTCTAGATTCACCTTCCACAATTTGAGGCTCGATATTAAATTCCCTAGCATGGATTGAGACTCATCACAATGGTTCTTACATCTAGAAATGACAAGGTAAATTGGATCACCGGTATTGACCATTAGGGGGTTGACTCCAGTGCCAGCTCCCAAGTACATAATCAAAGTATGCTTCTGTAGCTTGCTAGTCTGGGCTTATTCTTGTGTGAATGACATATTTAAAAAAAAAAAAAAACCAACATTCATCTCTCTAGTGATGAATAGGTTCGTTGCTTGAATAGTGATTAGGTTGCAAAGTATGTAACTTCGTCGCTCTAGAGACTACCTGTTCATCTTTCGTTTGACCTTTTTAGCTTCAGGGTTGGTCGGTTTAGAGACTAATCTTCGTCGCTCTACTGACTAACCATGGTTTATTGACTAAGTTTTCCAGGGTTGTCTTGGTTGCTCTTGCCACTAATATTAGTCATTATACCGACTAACATTCATTGCTAAACCGACTAATTATGGTTGCTAGAGTGACCAAAGTTATGTTTTCCTTAGAGATGCTAGCAAGGCTTGTGACTAAAGTTGGTCGCTAGACCGACTAATCTTGGTCGATGACTGATGAATGGTAACTTTTCCCTATTGTGAATAGGATTCTTTTCTCGGTCACTAGACTGACGAAGATCCATGTGTCATTGCTAGACCGACGAATTGATTTCGATGAAAAAAAATCATCTTGGTCGCAACAATGACCTTATTCTGACGAAACTTCGTCGCAAAAATGACCCTATTCCGACGAAACTTCGTCGCAAAAACGTTCAAATTTAGGAGTGTAATATTCATCCGTTAGATTCAAAACTATAGTCATCACAAAATAGAGTCTTTGTAGATTGCTACAGTATATTTCATTTGTCAAAAAAAAAAGTTTAATAATGGATGCATTGTTGTGGCAAAAAATAACTCATTATCTTTCCCTTAATTTTTAAGGAACATACTGTCAAACAATTTCCAAATTGACGTATCAAATCTCAATAAAAAAAATTGAAAAATAGTAAGTAGAAAGCTAACAAAATTCTTCACAAGTTTTGTTTTTACAGCAAAGTAAAATTATAAATAAAAAATATATTTTTGTTTACCAGAAGTTGACGAACCTGTTAAAATTAAAAAACAATTGTCATAAAACAAGCAAAAGTGTTACCCATCTTTATGATTTTATCCCTAACACAGAGAATGAAAGGAATCTTGTGTCAGTGGAACGAAGGTTTGCTAATTTTTAATATATATGTGGATATTTGGCTAAGACAGTGGATGGCTTGGTTTATTTCTATTTGGAGGTCAACAAGTGGCGATGGACATTAGAGGAAGTCATAAAGAGGAAGAGGAAAAAGCAATTCGTTGAACAAGAGAATAAACCATTCGTAAACCAAGAGGACATGAGGAAGACAAAACAACCTTGGTGGAAGAGAACCAAGGAAGGATTCGATTCCTCCTCTAGCAAACTTGGACATGGTGTATTTATGTATAACCTAGACCTAGAACAACTCATGGAAGAGTGTGAAGGCAAGATCGGTTCAAGTGTACCGCTGCTCATGTACATGACACACAAGTATTGTGAGACTTCACTGATGATGTTGTGATAGATTGGAGATGAGGGAGATGACCCAACCAACTAGACCCCTTCACCTTCCAACTAGATGTAGCACATTGGCTCGCTATCTCAATGGGAGGCAACGAGGCCAATGGGGTGCCTTGAGGATGTGCCTTGGTGAAAACTGTTGAGAATGTAGTGGGTGACTTAACATATTGGAGGGAATGAAGAGTTGTAGACTTGATGAGTTTGTAGACATAAATGAATTCTTAAACATGTATATGTGATTTATTGAGACCTAGGTGCGACGATTGGATTAGCTACCCAATCAACTGAAGTCACAAGGGGATCCAACGCACAAAAGCATGGGTAGACATACCAAAGTATGGAATTCGATGGATGTTGTTGGGGATGGAAACAACTTGGAGTGGGGGAGGATGTAAGAGTATCCCATGACACCAACTAAGCACACACACTCCTTAGGAAGATTCAGCGACGGATAGATGAAAAGCGCAAGGAAGGGAGTGATCGATTGGGATAACAAAGACATTTGGGTGTGGGAAGGAGCACCTTGGGTGCACCATGGTGACATGTGACACCAAGAGGTCACACACCTTACTTTCCTAGAAAAATTGACAGAGACTTGGGTTTCATTTGGGAAAGGGCAAGGTGACTTGGAAGTATGCCCAAGGAATGGAATTGTCTACCTTTGGAAACATGGGCTCATTGGAGAGGTTGGACGACCTCGTTAATACACTCACAAGAATTCATGACGATCGACATGAAGAGAACACAAGGAAAAGGGTGTGTGCCCAAGGATGGGCCATGTCAATCCAAGAGACGAACAATTGATGTTTTTGGGGGGTTTGGATCGACACACTGGGTCCATGGAGGGCACAATGAGTTGGTTGAATGTGGGTTCACAAAGGGGTGTGACACGCCCAAGAGACACAATGTTTCCCACAAGTTACACTCGGAGCTCCTATAAGAGAAAGGGTGAACAACCAAGAGGAGGCATAGAGCATTTTGGAAAGAGATTTGGTAGAGAAATTTGTTGATGTTTTGGTAGCATCAGATAGGTACTTCCACATAGGCATGTGTTTTGCATGTGGAAGTAGTAAAAAATATTCTAGTCTTGAGTTTACTTTAGTTATAAGGAATTAATTAAAGTAAAATTGTATTTATTAGTGAATCGAGTTATTTAATGACATGCTTAGCATGAAACATGTAATCTAAATCTTAAGTGGGTGTGAAAAGTAATCTCAACCATAGATCACTTTGAAGATTAGAAATAGATTGTAACTCATGATTATAAAAGCAAGGTTGGGGTATAGGAGAAGTCACTCGGTGAGAGACCAAGGTAGGGACTTGTGTGAGATACACTTGTAAGATACTTGGTGAGAGACCAAGGTAGGGACTTGTGTGAGATACACTTGTGAGAGACTTGGTGAGAGACCAAGGTTGAGGATGACAAATAAGGATTTTTTCTAGAAATGAGTGTAGGAGCAAAGAAGGAATTTTTCTTACACTGGAGTGATGAGATCTCATTGGTTGGGTGAAGAGAGTTCATCCAAGTATTGATGAGAGGGTTGAATCACAAAGGACCATGATTCAATATATTGGATAGGTGGAGAAGAAATTTCATCTAGAGGTCATATGGGACAAGGAGGAGAGAGAGAAAAGTAGCCACAGGTGGGTTTTAGAGGAAAGAATCCACGGGGAAGAGCAGAGCCGTACATAGGTTTTTGTATGGGATTTACATATGCATGAACATGTCTCAGAGAAGACAATCATCGATATCCTTGGGTCAAAGAAGGGAAAGTCGTGGACATTCGTGGGCCAAATAAGGGAAAGTCACAGATGCATTGGGAAACATGTTGGTACAAGGCCTTACAAAATCCCCAGAGTTTCCAGGTTTGTCTACAGTGTATAATTCTCTCAGTGGGACATTATCCCTATTACGAGAGCCTCGATTTGACCTTAATAAAAGAATCATCGGAATCTTGGGCACACCATGGTGACATGTGACACCAAGGGGTCACACACCTTACTTTCTTAGAAAAATTGATAGAGACTTGGGTTGCATTTTGGAAAGGGTGAGGCGACTTGGGAGTATTCCCAAGAAATGGAATTGTCTTCCTTTGGAAACATGGGCTCATTGGAGAGGTTGGACGATCTCGTCGATACAATCACAAGAATTCACGATGATCGACATGAAGAGCACAAAAGGAAAAGGGTGTGTGCCCAAGGATGGGGCGTGTCGATCCAAGATATGAACAATTGATGTGTGCGGAGGGTT
This sequence comes from Picea mariana, assembly GCA_032191745.1. Lineage (NCBI taxonomy): Eukaryota > Viridiplantae > Streptophyta > Pinopsida > Pinales > Pinaceae > Picea > Picea mariana. The sequence goes on along the minus strand of JASDQU011402590.1, from coordinate 39,232 downwards.
TGGATCGACGCATTGGGTCCACAGAGGGCACAATGAGTTGGTTGAATGTGGTTTCGCAAAGGGTTGTGACACCCCCAGGAGACGCAAAGTTTCACACAAGTTACCCTTGGAGCTCCTATAAGAGAAAGGGCTCACAACCAAGAGAAGGCATAGAGCATTTTGGAAAGAGATTTGGGAGAGAATTTTGTTGATATTTTGGTAACATCGGATAGGTACTTCCACATAGGCATGTGTTTTGCATGTGGAAGTAGTAAAAAATATTCTAGTATTGAGTTAACTTTAGTTATAAGGAATTAATTAAAGTAAAATTGTATTTATTAGTGAACCGAGTTATTTAAGGACATGCTTAGCATGAAACATGTAATCTAAATCTTAAGTGGGTGTGAGAAGTAATATCAATCATAGATCACTTTGAATATTAGAAATAGATTGTAACTCATGATTATAAAATAAATGTTGGGGTATAGGAGAAGTCGCTTTGAGAGGAAGACACTTGCTGAGAGACCAAGGTAGGGATTTGTGTGAGATACAATTGTAAGAGACTTGGTGAGAGACCAAGGTAGGGACTTGTGTGAGATACACTTGTGAGAGACTTGGTGAGAGACCAAGGTTGAGGATGAAAAAGAAGGAATTTTTCTAGAAAGGAGTGTAGGAGCAAAGAAGGATTTTTTCTTACACTAGAGTGAGGAGATATCATTGGTTGGGTTAAGAGAGTTCATCCAAGTATTGATGAGAGGGTTGAATCACAAAGGACCATGATTCAAGATCTTGGATAGGTGGAGAAGGACTTTCATTTATTGGTCATACAGTTCAAGGATGAGAGAGAGCAGAAGTAGCCACAAGTGTGTTTCAGAGGAAAAAAGACACAAGGAAGAGCATAGTCGTACGAAGGTTTCCTTATGGGATTTTAGTACACATGCGCAGGTCTTAGAGAAGACAACCACAAATATCCACAGGTTAGAGAAGAGAAAGTCACAGACATCCGTGGGCCATAGAAGAGAAACTCGTGGATGCATTTGGAAATGCGTTGGTACAAGGCCGTATAAAAGCACATGAGTTTCCAGATTTGTCTACAATGTAAAATTCTCTCACTGATAAATTATCCCTATTATGGGAGCCCTAATTTGACCGTAATAAAATAATAATTGGAATGTTTTTCCCTCCGGGTTTTTTCCAAGGGTTTTACCCAAAATTATTGGTGTTCTTATGTGATTGATTTGGTTTCCTTGTTTATTCTTTCGCTGTATGTTTCGTTGAGTAACCTTGTTGTGATTTGATTAAATAAATATATGCTACTTGGAATTAACTGTCTGGTGCTAGGTTGAAGGGAAATCTATACATGGTATTAGAACCGAGGCTTTGAAGGAAAGAGGGAGCCTATTCTTTGAAGGGAGGAAACCAATAGGAAAAATGTTATCAAGTTGATAACCAACAAGGGAAATCAAAGGAAAACATTTTAGGTAAAAGTATTGGGAATAACAAGTGTTTTTGTAGGTATACAGAGGCATCCATGAGTCACAATGTAGACAGACACGGACATCCAAAGGTCATAGAAAGATGGGTCATAGATGTCTGTGGATCAAAGAAGGGAAAGTAGAGGATATGTCGTACAAGAAAGTATAAGGTAGTTCCAATAGAGGGTTATTAGATCAGATCTTGAATATGGTGAACACATTGAAGATTGAGGACCGATTAGAAGGGGCAACAAACTTCTAGGCTTGGAAGGCAAGGATTCTTCTTTTGCTAGAGGAGAATTATCTCAAAGAGTATAATGTTGAGTTTGTGGTTGTAGATCTTACATATTCGTAGGAATTGGTAGTTCACAAGAAGAAGGAAGTGAAGGCCAAGATGGTGTTGCTAGAATCGGTAAAGGATCACTTGATTCCACACTTTTCTGAGAAGAAATCTTCCAAGGAAATGTATGATTATTTGGTGAGTCTATACCAAAACAAGAATATAGGAAGGTTTCTACATTTGAAGCATTGACTTCAAGTTGTCAGTATGTCCAGTGAGGACATGATTATGAATTGTCTTATGAAGATTACATAGATCCAAGATCAGCTTGTAGTGATTGGTGAGACAATACAGAACGTCGAGTTGGTGAATGTAGTGTTGAGAGGTCTTCCCAACTCTTGGGAACCTTTTGTGCAGGGGATCTATGCACGAGAGATAGTAACAGGTTTTGATAGACTATGGACTGATTGTTTTAAGGAAGAGACTTAGTTAGTCACCCAGGATGGTTTGAGGAGCCATGATGAGAATTTTTCTCTTTCTAGTCAGTCAAGGAAGGGCAAGTTAAAGAAGATTTCTAGTGAAGAGTTGACCACTCAATATGGAAAGAAGAAGAAGGACATGAGCAAAGTCAATTTCTTTGCATGTCACAAGTTTGGACATTATGCAGGGAAATGTCCACATGAGAAGAAAGAGGGAAACAAAACACAATCAGAGGTAGTTGCATCAACAAAGGCTCAAGTGGACGAGTTTTGCAAGAAGTTTGAACATACATAGTTCTTATTGGTTTCTTAGACTTCAGTGGGCATCATATTAGCTTATGCATGGTTGATAGATAGTGGATCCACATGTCATATGGCAGGAGAACGAGAGGTGTTCGAGAGCTTCATAGAGTCTGACTTAAATATGCATGTGGAATTTGGTATGGGGACCAAGCATGCAGTGAAGGGATTTGGAATAGTGTCATTCTGGATGGATTCAGGAGGCACATTGAGAGTGTAGGATGTTATATGGGTTCCATAACTCAAGAGGAGTGTTATCTCAATCTCAATGATTGAGAAGAAGGGATATTACATAGCTTTATGGGATGGAAAGGCACTTATCATTCCCATATGATCTATCTCAAACAAAGAAGATGTATTTGGAGTTAGAGAGAGCAACTTGTATAGGCTAAAGGGACAATCTATGAGAGCAATTGCCAGAAGTATAGTGACAAAGAATAGGGAGTAGGTAGCTTTGAAGTTTGAGAAACTCAAAGGGAGTCAACTTTTAGGTTTAGGTGGGAAGGAGCAGCTTTCCAAGTTAGTCAAGAGGGAGTCATGGTATGAGATGGACATGCAGGATGATCATGAGCAGGAGAATTCTAGGAGCATGTTAAGAGGCAATGAGTCTTTGGAGGCAGGTCAGACCATCATGGAAGTGATAGATTTTGTGTCACTGGGAGCAACCAATCGGGTGTATTGGAGAGCAGTCTTGGTAGCGGATCTGGTAGCAAAGATAGAGAAAAATCTAGGTTGGAGAAGTACCTTCCTTGATAATAGGGAGTGTTCATGTTTTGGTAGCATCAGATATTTACTTCCACATATGCATGTGTTTTTCATGTGGAAGTAATAAAAAATATTCTAGTCTTGAGTTTAATCTAGTTAGAAGGAATTAATTAAGGTAAAATTGTATTTATTAGCGAATCGAGTTATTTAAGGATATGCTTAACATGAAACATGTAATCTAAATATTAAGTGGGTGTGAGAAGTAATCTCAATTGTGGATCACTTGGAAGATTATAAATAGATTGTAACTCATGATTATAAAAGCAAGGCTAGGGTATAGGAGAAGTCACTTGGTGAGAGACGAAGTCAGGGACTTGTGTGAGATACACTTGTAAGATACTTGGTGAGAGACCAAGGTAGGGAATTTTGTGAGATACACTTGTGAGAGACTTGGCGAGAGACCAAAGTTGAGGATGACAAATAAGGAATTTTTCTAGAAAGGAGTGTAGGAGCAAAGAAGGATTTTTTCTTACACTGGAGTGATGAGATATCACTACTTGGGCAAAGAGAGTTCATCCAAGTATTGATGAGAGGGTTGAATCACAAAGGAATGAGATTCAATATCTTGGATAGGTCGAGAAGGAATTACATCTAGAGGTCATACAAGTTAAGGAGGAGAGAGATAAAAAGTAGCCACAGGTGGGTTTCAAAGGAAAGAATCCATGGGGATGAGTAGTCATACAAAGGTTTATGTATGGGCTTTACGTACACATGCACATGTCTCAGAGGATACAGGCGTGGATATCCGTGGGTCAAAGAAGGGCATGTCGCAGACATTTATGGGCCAAAGAAGGGAAAGTCACATATGCATTAGGAAACATGTTGGTACAAGGCCGTACAAAAGAAAAATAGCTTCCAGGTTTGTCTACAGTGTATAATTATCTCAGTGGGTCATTATCCCTATTACAAGAGCCTTGATTTGACCTTAATAAAAGAATCATTGGAATATTTTCCCCTCAAGGGTTTTACCCAATATTCTTGGTGCTCTTATGTTCTTGATTTGGTTTCCTTGTTTATGCTTCCTCTGCATGTTTGGTTGAGTACCCTAGTAGTGCTTTGATTCAATAAATATATGTTGCTTAGAATTAACTTCCCGGTGTTAGGTTGAAGGGAAATATCGACACAAGTTGGAGGAAACTTTGCGATAACAAACCAAGGTAGAGTTCCTAAGATGAAATACAACTAAGAAAGAGTTGGATGTTTTGGAAGGTTTTGAGGAAGTCTAAAAACACAGGTTTGTGGTGGCATGTGTGAGGTAGAACCAAAATCTGTGTTAGCTTGGTGAAAGTTTGTGGAAATGAAATGACAAAAAGTATGCAGTTGTAAGGCACATCTGAGGTGCACCGCAAGAAGTTGCGAAGACGATTGTGATAGAGAGTCTTGTGATGACAAATTTGTTCTTTAGTGTCTTGGTGAGGTGAGGCATAGTCCAGATGAAGTATTCTTGGTGTGCCAATAAACCAAGGGATAATTTTCACAATGTTGCACGCCCTCAAGAGGTGAATGATTGAAATATCTGTTCGAGCATTCTGTGGGGCCATGACACAACTCAATATGAAGGATATGTCATTTAAAAATAAAAAATAAGAACAATAAATATATAAGGCCATGGAAATAGCCTAGGGTCCAACCTTGACATCTGAATATCCATGTGTGTATGAGGGAAGGTGTTTGATTATTTTAAGTTGGTTTCCCTCCCTTAAGAAAGCAACTTAACACATATGAAATAAGTGAAATTGGTTGAAGTGGGCCTTAAAACACACACACACACACCTTCTTAGACTAAGTAGTCAAATCGTTGCATAGAGGGGTCCCTTTTCGCACAAGCAAGTGGGTCTCGTACATCAATATTTAGTGACTATCTATGAAAACACACACACACACACACAAGTAGTCTAATGTGTGATAAATTGACACTTTTTTGGCCTCTTAAAAGAATAGGAGAGGAAATAGATATTGTTGGCTTAAAATTTGGTAGGAATCATTGTAGATTGAAAAAATAACATATATCAGATTTTAGCATTGCACAATCCAGTTGCAATAGTGTATTGAAGGGTGATGAATCCATTTTGAATTAAAAACAATAATTTCATCCATCGAAAATTGCAATTTTAACAAAGACTATCTTTTTGAATTTTGGTGACGACAAACCATAAAAGGTAGAAAATGTATATTGTTTAACCTTCTTCACTCTTTCTCTCTCTATATATATCAACTTGTTTAGAGGGACCAAATCCTTAAGTGTGCATTTTTTAAAAGTGTAAAATTGAAAATAAACTATCTTATAAACTATATTATTATATTATTATAAAAATACCATGTTGACCTATCATTATAAAATGACCATGGTACATCAACATGGTAGGTAAAAAATAAACTATATTATTAGAAAAATACTATCAATCCCAAGATTTATAATTCTTCCTAATACCCTAAAAAGATTAAAAGAGAAAATGAAAATGAATACTTAAGAGAAATCTTGAAAAGAATTATTTAATTTATGTAAATTGAAGTTGAAACTCATTTCCTTTTAAGATA
>JASDQU011402590.1:13146-29230 GCA_032191745.1 Picea mariana | reverse complement strand
TGGCCTTGCACTCTAGTTTCAATGCTTCCAATAGTTGGTGGATGGGTAGTATTTGACCTCTAAGCCTATTGACAATGTGGATGCTCCATTTTTTGGTCCTCATTGAGTGACATATTTTTTATTGGGAGAAAACCCATTGAAGACTTATAAATGTACTTGTGCCTACAGAATGACAACCCGGGTCACTGCTCATGCTCCATCTTCTTTACATGTCATTGTAGCTTCTAAATTTCATCTTCTTGTTCCCTAGATTTTTCTCTTAGGCATTGATTTTCCACATCTAACAAGAATTCCTTCAATTTAATAGTGCCCAACTACTCCGTAAGGGAGGTCGGCTGATGTGAAAGCTCCCCCACCCAATGCTCTAGATTCACCTTCCACAATTTGAGGCTCGATATTAAATCCCCTAGCATGGATTGAGACTCATCACAATGGTTCTTACATCTAGAAATGACAAGGTAAATTGGATCACTGGTATTGACCATTAGAGGGTTGACTCCAGTGCTAGCTCCTAAGTACATAATGAAAGTATGCTTCTGTAGCTTGCTAGTCTGGGCTTATTCCTGTGTGAATGGCATATTTAAAAAAAAAAAAAAAAACCCAACATTCGTCTCTCTAGTGACGAACAGGTTCATTGCTTGAATAGCGATTCGGTCGCAAAGTATGTAACTTCGTCACTCTAGAGACTACCTATTCATCTTTCATTTGACCTTTTTAGCTTCAGGGTTGGTCAGTTTAGCGACTAATCTTCGTAGTTCTATCGACTAACCGTGGTTTATTGACTAAGTTTTCTAGGGTTGTCTTGGTCGCTCTTGCGACTAATATTAGTCGTTATACCGAATAACATTCATCGCTAAACCGACTAATTATGGTCACTAGAGTGACCAAGGTTATGTTTTCCTTAGAGATGCTAGCAAGGCTTGTGACTAAAGTTGGTTGCTAGACCGACTAATCTTGGACGATGACCGACGAATGGTAATTTTTCCCTATTGTGAATAGGATTCTTTTCTCGGTTGCTAGACCGACAAAGATCCATGTGTCTTCACTAGACTGATGAATTGATTCCGATGAAAAAAAATCATCTTGGTCGCAACAACGAACTTATTCCGACAAAACTTCGTCACAAAAACAACCCTATTCCGATGAAACTTCGTCACAAAAACATTCAAATTTAGGAGTGTAATATTTATTTGTTAGATTCAAACCTATAGTCATCACAAAATAGAGTCTTTGTAGATTGTTGCAGTATATTTCATTTGTCAAAAACAAAAGTTTAATAATGGATGCACTGTTGTGGCAAAAAATAACTCATTATCTTTCCCTTCATTTTTAAGGAACATACTCTCAAACAATTTCCAAATTGACATATCAAATCTCAATAAAAAAAAATTGAAAAATAGTAAGTAGAAAGCTAACAAAATTCTTCACAAGTTTTGTTTTTACAACAAAGTAAAATTATAAATAAAAAAAATATTTTTGTTTACCAGAAGTTGACGAACTTGTTAAAATTAAAAAAAAATTGTCATAAAACAAGCAAAAGTGTTACCCATCTTTATGATTTTATCCTAACACAGAGAATGAAAGGAATCTTGTGTCAGTGGAACGAAGGTTTGCTAATTTTTAATATATATGTGGATATTTGGCTAAGACAGTGGATGGCTTGGTTTATTTCTATTTGGAGGTCAACAAGTGGTGATGGACATTAGATGAAGTCATAAAGAGGAAGAGTAGAAAGCAATTCGTTGAACAAGAGAATAAACCATTTGTAAACCAAGAGGACGTGAGGGAGACAAAACAACCTTGGTGGAAGAGAACCAAGGAAGGATTCGATTCCTCCTCTAGAAAACTTGGACATAGTGTATTGATGTATAACCCAGACCTAGAATGACTCATGGAAGAGTGTGAAGGCAAGATCAGTTCAAGTGTACCGCTGCTCATGTACATGACACATAAGTATTGTGAGACTTCACTGATGATGTTGGGATAGATTGGAGATGAGGGAGATGACCCAACCAACTATACCCCTTCACCTTCCAACTAGATGTAGTACATTGGCTCACTATCTTAATGGGAGGCAACGAGGCCAATGGGGTGCCTTGAGGATGTGCCTTGGTGAAAACTATTGAGAATGTAGTGGGTGACTTAACATATTGGAGGGAATGAAGAGTTGCAGACTTGATGAGTTTTTAGACATAAATGAATTCTTAAACATGTATCTGTGATTTATTGAGACCTAGGTGCGACGATTGGATTAGCTACCTGATCAATTGAAGTCACAAGGGGATCCAACGCACAAAAGCATGGGTAGACATACCAAAGTATGGAATTCGGCGGATGTTGTTGGGGATGGAAACAATTTGGAGTGGGGGAGGATGTAAGAGTATCCCATGACACCAACTAAGCACACACACTCCTTAGGAAGATTTGGCGATGGATAGATGAAAAGCATAAGGAAGGGAGTGATCGATTGGGATAACAAAGACATTTGGGTGTGGGAAGGAGCACCTTGGGCGCACCATGGTGACATGCGACACCAAGAGGTCACACACTTTACTTTCTTAGAAAAATTGACAGATACTTGGGTTTCATTTGGGAAAGGGCAAGGTGACTTGGAAGTATGCCCAAGGAATGGAATTGTTTGCTTTTGGAAACATGGGCTCATTGGATAGGTTGGACGACCTCTTCAATACACTCAAAAGAATTCATGACGATCGACATGAAGAGAACACAAGGAAAAGGGTGTGTGACCAAGGATGGGCCGTGTCAATCCAAGAGATGAACAATTGATGTGTTTGGGGGGTTTGGATCGACACACTGGGTCCACAGAGGGCACAATGAGTTGGTTGAGTGTGGGTTTGCAAAGGGGTGTAGCACGCCCAAGAGACAAAATGTTTCCCACAAGTTACACTTGGAGCTCCTATAAGAGAAAGGGTGAACAACCAAGAGGAGGCATAGAGCATTTTGGAAAGAGATTTGGTAGAGAAATTTGTTGATGTTTCGGTAGCATCAGATAGGTACTTCCACATAGGCATGTGTTTTTCATGTGGAAGTAGTAAAAAATATTCTAGTCTTGAGTTTACTTTAGTTATAAAGAATTGATTAAAGTAAAATTGTATTTATTAGTGAATCGAGTTATTTAATGACATGCTTAGCATGAAACATGTAATCTAAATCTTCAGTGGGTGTGAGAAGTAATCTCAACCGTAGATCACTTTGAAGATTAGAAATAAATTGTAACTCATGATTATAAAAGCAAGGTTGGGGTATAGGAGAAGTCACTTGGTGAGAGACCAAGGTAGGGACTTCTGTGAGATACAGTTGTAAGATACTTGATGAGATACCAAGGTCGAGACTTGTGTGAGATACACTTGTGAGAGACTTGGTGAGAGACCAAGGTTGAGGATGACAAATAAGGATTTTTTCTAGAAATGAGTGTAGGAGCAAAGAGGGAATTTTTCTTACACTGGAGTGATGAGATCTCACTGGTTGGGTGAAGAGAGTTCATCCAAGTATTGATGAGAGGGTTGAATCACAAAGGACCGTGATTCAATATCTTGGATAGGTGGAGAAGTAATTTCATCTAGAGGTCATACGGGTCAAGGAGGAGAGAGAGAAAAAGTAGCCACATGTGGGTTTAAGAGGGAAGAATCCATGGGGAAGAGCAGAGCTGTACATAGGTTTATGTATGGGTTTTACGTATGCATGAACATGTTTCAGAGAAGACAATCATCAATATCCTCGGGTCAGATAAGGGAAAGTCATGGACATCCGTGGGCCAAAGAAGGGAAAGTCACAGATGCATTGGGAAACATGTTGGTACAAGGCCTTACAAAATCCCCATAGTTTCTAGGTTTTTCTACAGTGTATAATTCTCTCAGTGGGACATTATCCCTATTACGAGAGCCTCGATTTGATATTAATAAAAGAATCATTGGAATCTCGGGCACACCATGGTGACATGTGACACCAAGGGGTCACACACCTTACTTTCCTAGAAAAATTGACAGAGACTTGGGTTGCATTTTGGAAAGGGCAAGGTGACTTGGGAGTATTCCCAAGAAATGGAATTGTCTTCCTTTGGAAACATGGGCTCGTTGGAGAGGTTGGATGATCTCGTCGATACAATCAAAAGAATTACGATGATTGACATGAAGAGCACAAAAGGAAAAGGGTGTGTGCCCAAGGATGGGGCGTGTCGATCCAAGAGATGAACAATTGATGTGTGCGGAGGGTTTGGATCAACACATCGGCTCCACAAAGGGCACAATGAGTTGGTTGAATGTGGTTTCGCAAAGGGTTGTGACACCCCCAGGAGACGCAAAGTTTCACACAAGTTACCCTTGGAGCTCCTATAAGATAAAGGGCTCACAACCAAGAGGAGGCATAGAGCATTTTGGAAAGAGATTTGGGAGAGAAATTTGTTGATGTTTTGGTAACATCGGATAGTTACTTCCACATAGGTATGTGTTTTGAATGTGGAAGTAGTAAAAAATATTCTAGTATTGAGTTTACTTTAGTTATAAGGAATTAATTAAAGTAAAATTGTATTTATTAGTGAATCGAGTTATTTAAGGACATGCTTAGCATGAAACATGTAATCTAAATCTTAAATGGGTGTGAGAAGTAATATCAATCATATATCACTTTGAATATTAGAAATAGATTGTAACTCATGATTATAAAATAAATGTTGGGGTATAAGAGAAGTCTCTTTAAGAGGAAGACACTTGCTGGGAGACCAAGGTAGGGACTCGTGTGAGATACAATTGTAAGAGACTTGGTGAGAGACCAAGGTAGTGACTTGTGTGAGATACACTTGTGAGAGACTTGGTGAGAGACCAAGGTTGAGGATGGAAAAGAAGGAATTTTTCTAGAAAGGAGTGTAGAAGCAAAGAAGGAATTTTTCTTACACTAGAGTGAGGAGATATCATTGGTTGGGTTAAGAGAGTTCATCCAAGTATTGATGAGAGGGTTGAATAAAAAAGGACCATGATTCAATATCTTGGATAGGTGGAGAAGGACTTTCATTTATTGTTCATATAGTTCAAGGACGAGAGAGAGCAGAAGTAGCCACAAGTGGGTTTCAGAGGAAAAAAGCCACAGGGAAGAGCATAGTCATATGAAGGTTTCCTTATGGGATTTTAGTACACATGTGTGGGTCTCAGAGAAGACAACCACAAATATCCATAGGTCAGAGAAGAGAAATTCACAGACATCCATGGGCCATAGAAGAGAAACTCATGGATGAATTTGGAAATGCGTTGGTACAAGGCCGTACAAAAGCACATGAGTTTCCAGATTTGTCTACAATGTAAAATTCTCTCACTGATAAATTATCCCTATTATGGGAGCCCTAATTTGACCGTAATAAAATAATAATTGGAATGGTTTTCCCTCCGATTTTTTTCCAAGGGTTTTACCCGAAATTATTGGTGTTCTTATGTGCTTGATTTGGTTTCCTTGTTTATTCTTTCGCTGTATGTTTCATTGATTAACCTTGTTGTGATTTGATTAAATAATTATATGTTTCTTGGAATTAACTGCCTAGTGCTAGGTTGAAGGGAAATCTATACATGGTATTGAAGCCGAGGCTTTGACGGAAAGAGGGAGCCTATTCTTTGAAGGGAGGAAACCAATAGGAAAAATCTTCTCAAGTTGATAACCAACAAGGGAAATCAAAGGAAAACATTTTAGGTAAAAGTATTGGGCATAACAAGTGTTTTTGTAGGTATATAGAGGCATCCATGAGTCACAATGTAGACAGTCACGGACATCCAAAGGTCATAGAAAGACGGGTCATAGATGTCTGTGGATCAAAGAAGGGAAAGTAGAGGATATGTCGTACAAGAAAGTATAAGGTAGTTCCAATAGAGGGTTATTAGATCAGATCTTGAAGATGGTGAACACGTTAAAGATTGAGGACCGATTAGAAGGGGCAACAAACTTCTAGGCTTGGAAGGAAAGGATTCTTCTTTTGCTAGAGGAGAATTATCTCAAAGAGTATGATGTTGAGTTTGTGGTTGTAGATCTTACATATCCGTAGGAATTGGTAGTTCACAAGAAGAAGGAAGTGAAGGCCAAGATGGTGTTGCTAGAATCGGTAAAGGATCACTTGATTTCACACTTTTCTGAGAAGAAATCTTCCAAGGAAATGTATGATTATTTGGTGAGTCTATACCAAAACAAGAATATAGGAAGGTTGCTACATTTGAAGCATTGACTTCAAGTTTTTAGTATGTCTAGTGAGGACACGATTGTGAATTATATTATGAAGATTACACAGATCCAAAATCAGCTTGTAGTGATTGGTGAGACAATTCAGGATGTTGATTTGGTGAATGTAGTGTTGAGAGGTCTTCCCAACTCTTGGGAACCTTTTGTGCAGGGGATCTATGCACAAGAGATAGTAACAGGTTTTGATAGACTATGGACTGATTGTTTTAAGGAAGAGACTTAGTTAGTCACCCAGGATGGTTTGAGGAGCCATGATGATAACTTTTCTCTTTCTAGTCAGTCAAGGAAGGGCAGGTTAAAGAATATTTCCAGTGGAGAGTTGACCACTCAATATGGAAAGAAGAAGAAGGACATGAGCAAAGTCAATTTCTTTGCATGTCACAAGTTTGGACATTATGCAGGGAAATGTCCACATGAGAAGAAAGGGGAAAACAAAACACAATCAGAGGTAGTTGCATCAACAAAGGCTCAAGTGGATGAGTTTTGCAAGAAGTTTGAACATACATAGTTCTTATTGGTTTCTTAGACTTCAGTGGGCATCATATTAGCTTATGCATGGTTGATAGATAGTGGATCCACATGTCATATGGCAGGAGAACGAGAGGTGTTTGAGAGCTTCATAGAGTCTGACTTAAATATGCATGTGGAATTTGGTATGGGGACCAAGCATGCAGTGAAGGGATTTGGAATAGTGCCATTCCAGATGGATTCATGAGGCACATTGAGAGTGTAGGATGTTATATGGGTTCCAGAACTCAAGAGGAGTGTTATCTCAATCTCAATGATTGAGAAGAAGGGATATTACATAGCTTTCTGGGATGGAAAGGCACTTATCATTCCCATATGATCTATCTCAAACAAAGAAGATGTATTTGGAGTTAGAGAGAGCAACTTGCATAGGCTAAAGGGACAATCTATGAGAGCAATTTCCAGAAGTATAGTGACAAAGAATAGGGAGTAGGTAGCTCTGAAGTTTGAGAAACTCAAAGGGAGTCAACTTTTAGGTTTAGGTGGGAAGGAGCATCTTTCCAAGTCAGTCAAGAGGGAGTCATGGTACGAGATGGACATGCAGGATTCTCATGAACAGGAGAATTCTAGGAGCATGTTAAGAGACAGTGAGTATTTGGAGGCAGGTCATACCATCATGAAAGTGATAGCTTTTGTGTCACTAGGAGCAACCAATCAAGTGTATTTGAGAGCAGTCTTGGTAGCGGATCTGGTAGCGAAGATAGAGAAAAATTCAGGTTGGAGAAGTACCTTCCTTTCTAATAGGGAGTGTTCATGTTTTGGTAGCATCAGATATTTACTTCCACATATGCATGTGTTTTTCATGTGGAAGTAGTAAAAAATATTCTAGTCTTGAGTTTAATCTAGTTAGAAGGAATTAATTAAGGTAAAATTGTATTTATTAGCGAATCGAGTTATTTAAGGATATGCTTAACATGCAACATGTAATCTAAATATTAAGTGGGTGTGAGAAGTAATCTCAACTGTGGATTACTTTGCAGATTATAAATAGATTGTAACTCATGATTATAAAAGCAAGGCTAGGGTATAGGAGAAGTCACTTGGTGAGAGACGAAGTCAGGGACTTGTGTGATATACACTTGTAAGATACTTGGTGAGAGACCAAGGTAGGGAATTTTGTGAGATACACTTGTGTGAGACTTGGTGAGAGACCAAGGTTGAGGATGAAAAATAAGGAATTTTTCTAGAAAGGAGTGTAGGAGCAAAGAATTTTTTTTTCTTACACTGGAGTGATGAGATATCATTGCTTGGGCGAAGAGAGTTCATCCAAGTATTGATGAGAGGGTTGAACCACAAAGGAACGAGATTCAATATCTTGGATAGGTCGATAAGGAATTACATATAGAGGTCATATAGGTTAAGGAGGAGAGAGATAAAAAGTAGCCATAGGTGGGTTTCAAAGGAAAGAATCCATGGGGAAGAGCAGAGTCATACAAAGGTTTATGTATGGGCTTTACGTACACATGCACATGTCTCAGAGGATACAGGCGTGGATATCCGTGGGTAAAAGAAGGGCATGTCACAGACATTCGTGGGCCAAAGAAGGGAAAGTCACATATGAATTAGGAAACATGTTGGTACAAGGCCGTACAAAAGAAAAATAACTTCTAGTTTTGTCTACAATGTATAATTATCTCAGTGGGCCATTATCCCTACTACAAGAGCCTTGATTTGATCTTAATAAAAGAATCATTGGAATATTTTCCCCTTAGGGGTTTTACCCAATATTCTTGGTGCTCTTATGTTCTTGATTTGGTTTCGTTGTTTATGCTTCCTCTGCATGTTTTGTTGAGTACCCTAGTTGTGCTTTGATTCAATAAATATATGTTGCTTAGAATTAACTTCCTGATGTTAGGTTGAAGGGAAATATCGACACAATTTGGAGGAAACTTTGCGATAACAAACCAAGGTAGAGTTCCTAAGATGAAATACAACTAAGCAAGAATTGGATGTTTTGGAAGGTTTTGAGGAAGTCTAAAAACACAGTTCTCTGGTGGCATGTGTGAGGTAGAACCAAAATCTGTGTTAGCTTGGTGAAAGTTTGTGGAAATGAAATGACAAAAAGTCTGCAGTTGTAAGGCACATCTGAGGTGCACCGCAAGAAGTTGTGAAGATGATTGTGATAGAGAGTCTTGTGATGACAAATTTGTTCTTGAGTGTCTTGGTGAGGTGAGGCATAGTCCAGATGAAGTATTCTTGGTGTGCCAATAAACCAAGGGATAATTGTCACAATGTTTCATGCCCTCAAAAGGTGAACGATTGAAATATCTGTTCGAGCATTCTGTGGGGTCGTGACACAACTCAATATGAAGGATATGTCATTTAAAAATAAAAAATAAGAACAATAAATATATAAGGCCATGAAAATAGCCTAGGGTCCAACCTTGACATGTGTATATCCATGTGTGTATGGGGGAAGGTGTTTGATTATTTTGAGTTGGTTTCCCTCCCTCAAGAAAGCGACTTAACACATATGAAATAAGTGAAATTGGTTGAAGTGGGCCTTAAAACACACACACACACACACCTTCTTAGACTAAGTAGTCAAATCATTGCATAGAGGGGTCCCTTTTCGCACAAGAAAGTGGGTCTTGTACATCAATATTTAGTGACTATCTATGAAAACACACACACACACACACACACACACACACACACACACACACACACACACACAAGTAGTCTAATGTGTGATAAATTGACACTTTTTTGGCCTCTTAAAAGAATAGGAGAGGAAATCGATATTTTTGGCTTAAAATTTGGTAGGAATCATTGTAGATTGAAAAAATAACATATATCAGATTTTAGCATTGCACAATCCAGTTGCAATAGTGTTATTAAAGGGTGATTAATCCATTTTGAATTAAAAACAATAATTTCATAAAATCGAAAATTGCAATTTTAACAAAGACTGTCTTTTTGAATTTTGGTGATGACAAACCATAAAAGCTAGAAAATGTATATTGTTTAACCTTCTTCACTCTTTCTCTCTCTATATATAGAGGGACCAAATCCTTAAGTGCACATTTTTTAAAAGTGTAAAATTGAAAATAAACTATCTTATAAACTATATTATTATATTATTATAAAAATACCATGTTGACCTATCATTATAAAATGACCATGGTAGGACAACATGGTAGGTAAAAAATAAACTGTATTATTAGAAAAATACCATCAATCCCAAGATTAATAATTCTTCCTAATACCCTAAAAAAATTACAAGACAAAATGAAAATGAATACTTAAGAGAACTCTTGAAAAAAATTATTTAATTTATGTAAATTGAAGTTGAAACTCATTTCCTTTTAAGATACTTTTTACACACACACACACACACACACACACACACACACACACACACACACACACATATATATATATATATATATATTCCTTGGAAAAAAGCGTAATTTTATTTCTGGAAGAAAGAAAATTACATTCTATAGATGCTTGATAGCATGCATTGATGAACCTTTCAAAAGGCCACATGTGATATTAAAAAGCCCAAAAATGAGACTTCTAAAATATAACAAAAATTCTGTTGATATTGTGCTGCAAACCAACCTGCCAAATATCTAAAAACTAGTAGATAGAATTGATAGAGTGAAAGCACACTAGTGGAGCCATTCAGTTGTTTCAGACATGAAAACTGTAGATAGACCACCACTTAGCCACACATAGGATATGTTCATATACAAAAAATATTTACAAAAAGGAAGGTTTCCATAAAACTATCATAAATAAGGATAAGGATAGTGTTGATCCTCAATAAAAGGTCTATGATAGTATTCCTAAATGATACCATCCAAATCCTCCACAATGTGCCACTAGCCCTGCTCCATCTAGATCCCTTCTTTTGACAGTTGATCAAATACCATATTCCTGTCCCTATAAACATGTTCAATGAAGAAGGAATCAAATGAGTCCACTAGTCCATTAATTTCTTAAAGGATCGGAAGTAAAAGTATGTTATGAAAATGCTGAAATTTTTTCATCCATTTTACAACAGTTTGCGAATCCTTAAAAATATGGATAGATGTAGCATTCTTTTCCTTGGAAAATAGAAGAATTATTTTTAGAGACATCAGCTTTGGAAAATTATTTATACCAGGCCCCAAACCCATTTTCATTTTGAAGTGTACATGGTCAGATAGATATAGGATGGCCCCTCCCCCACATATCTGATTTTTGTTTTGAGAAGCCCCATCAAAATATGCCCATGGCCTTTGATGATCCACTCTCTCTTCTTGTGGAACTATTCTAATCTTCTTATCTTTTTCCTAGAGAAAATGAGCAAGAATACTACTACATTGAGCAACAATGACTTCCTAGGGATCAATTTTTTGCAGAACATTTGGGAATTTATGGCTAACCAGATTCCCCAACAAACTAAGAGTGGGAGAACGCAAATTTTTTTATTGGATGGGGAGGAGATCCACAATTTCCAGGCTTCTTCCACCAACTGACCTTGCTATATATAGGTTTTTCTTTGCATCTTTTCTACCTCCTTCAAGACCACCTTTGAGAAAGGAAAAGAAATAAAAAGGTGTACCTGAGATTCTTCATCTTGTTTACATAGGATGCACCATCAAGGGCATGCAACCTGTATTTTTCTAATGACTTCCCAAGTTGGTACTTTTTTGGCAATCAAACTCCACATGAAGATTTTGGACTTTAGTGGACAACAAAGTTTTCAAAACCCTTTCCACCACCATTATGGGACCCTGAGGTGTATCTCTATACTGAGCTATGTATAACCCATGTTTGGAGTATATATGCCAAAAGGGTCCAAGTCCCATACCAATTCATCCTCCCTATCCACTAGACGAATGTGGGATTTCTTTAAGGCCCTAGTAAAATTTATCCAAACGAACATGAACTCCTCTGCAATCCCTAATTATGTGTGAGTCTTCCATTCCTGTGACCAAATATTGGTTTTGGTGGAGCCCCCAATATGAATAAGATGAAACATGCCCTTGTTGTGTACGAAATAAGCACAACAGAAATAATATGTGCTCCTCCGCTCCCCAGCCAAGGGTTTGCACCCAAACACACTTTATTCCCATTACCCATGCATCAGGATAAGACATCCCCAAGGACCTCAAATGAGTTTATCATTGCTTTCCAAATGTTAGAAGACCCGAGGTGATTTTCTATTGGGCATATGATCCAATCATGTAATGATGATGGTCATATGTATTTTTGATTGACCACTTGATTCCATATATTCTCTGTAGAAAGTAATCTCCAAAATGATTTTGCTGCTAAGGATTTCACAAATAGGAAGCTATTTTTTATTCCCCAACCCCCAAGAACTTTTGGGATTTCTAAAGTAGACCATATGACCCAGGGGATGACCTGTTTATCCTTAGTTCCAACCCACATAAATTTAGAACAAATTTTCTTAATCATCTTAAGTGTCCCTTTTGGAATCCAAGCTAAAGACATCTAATACACCGGAATAGCCTCGAGAACTGATTTCACCAAATTAGTCGACCGACTCTGGAAAACCAACTGTGACTCCATATGTTTAGCCTCTTCTCTAATTTCCCTAAAAGCCACTTCCAATCTATCTTCTTATAGCTATTGGGTTTTAGGTGATAATCCAAATACTTTATCCCTTCATCCAAATGTTTTATCTCAAATGGAAATAAAGATCTATATACTTGTATTTCATCCTCCTCCATATTTTGAAAGGATATCGAGGATTTCTCTTCATTTATTTGCATCCTAGTTTCATGGCCAAAAAGTGTCAAAATATTGTAAAGTTTTTCTGCATCCCCTCTATACCCATTACAAAAAATCATAACATCATCCACAAATAGTAGATAGGATATTCAGGGGGTTGTGGAGATCTCAATTCCACCAAATTCCTTATTGGATCTTGCTAATTCCAGATCCCTATTGAGTCCTTTCGCTACTAGAAGGAAAATGAGTGGGAATAAAGGACATCCCTGACAAAGTCCTATTTTTGCCTGAAGAAAAGGGGAGGCTAAGCCATTGATCAAAATTGCAAAAGAGGTAGTGGATATACAACTCATCTCCGATATGATAAAATCAACCTCAAAACTTAAATGAGTAAGGAGTAGTCTGATATAGAGCCAATTAATGTGATCATAGGCTTTAGAAAGGTCGATTTTGAGCACTGCTCCTTTAATATTCTTCATTTTCATAGAGTGGATATCTTCCTGTGCAACTCCAATAGCTTTATGACATTGGTGTCCCTCTAGAAATCTGATTTGTTCATTTGAAATTGACTTCGAAAGAATCTTATTTATTCTTTTTTCTATCACCTTTACCACTATTTTATATATGCAATTGCAGAGAGATATGGGCCTGAAATCATTCATATCTTGTGGATTATTAGTCTTGGGGATGAGGACAATGAAGGTTGAGTTTAGAGGGGGATGTAGGTGTCCCTCCTTGCATGATTCCTCAACCACTCCCAATAAATCCTTCCCTAAAGTTTCATAGAACCCCAGATATAATTATATAGTCCAACCGTTCGGACCAGGGATTTTGTTATTCCGAAATCTATAGAGAACTTCCTTAATTTCATCTTCAGTTACCTCCTCCATCAAAACTCTGTTCAAATTTTCATTTATGAATCGAGGGAAGGGGGTCACTAATCTAATTATATTAGTAATATATACTTCAGTTGGAGCTTTGAATAAGTTTTGGAAATTACTTTTCACTGAACTAGACAAGTCCTGAAAATATGACACTTTATTGCCCTAAGGCCCTATCAAACTCTATATTGTATTCATGATTTTCCTCCCATTGGAAAAATCCTAGAGACATTTTGTATTTTCATCTCCACTCTTTAGCCACATCTCCCTACTTTTTTGCCTCCAAACTTCCTCTTGATCAAGTATGTGTTGTCTCTTTTGTTTTTCTAGAGACAAAAGGGCCTCTTTCGAGTCTGGGGACTTGTATCCTTCATCATAAGATTCATATATGACCTGCAGCGCTTCCTTAATCTCCTTGAGAGCCCTTTAATCCCTAGACCTTTTTTCTTTTTCCTAAATAACCACTTCCTTTTTAACTTGCTTCAAATTTGAGGCAAAATGAACCCCTGGCACCACACCACCATTCATATCGAAAGGAACCCAACATATTTTGACTAGTGTTTGGAAAATTTCCTCATTTAGCCATGCTGGATTAAATTTGAAGGGGCTAGGGGGTTTTCCTAGAATACCCAAAATTTCAAATAAAATTGGAGAGTGATCTAATTCACCTCCACATGCAATCCATTGTTTGATGAGTTTTGGTTGTAACATAAGTTTTTTAGAAACCAGGAATCACTCCAATCTCTTAGCGATTTTGTCATCCCCTGCCCTTTTATTCTGCCAACTAGGGAGAAGTTTTAAAGGGGAAATATCCAAGAGACCAACCTCTGAGAGAGAGTGACAGAAGAACTTCGTAAATTGATCCGCTCATTCTCTTTGACCCCATACCTCTGCTACCCCCAAGGAGAAATCGAAGTCCCCCCCAATGATCACATTGTCTTTTGTAATAAAATATTTATGAAGCAATAAGTCCTAGTTAGGAAACCTATCTTTATATGGCCCGCAAATATTTAGGAAAGTAAAGGACCTTCCCATATCAGCACATATTATGTCAACACCTAGGCCTAATTCAAAACCCCAAGAATTTTACAGCTTGACCTTATTTTTGTTCCATCCAATTGCTAACCCTCCTGACCTTCCTTTGGCATACAACCTTATGAAAGACCAGAGAGTTAAAACATATTCCAAAACAGACACCATAGGCTGAATTTCCCCCAGTATTTCTTCTAATAGAAGCATGTCATGGTCATGAGAGGAAATCATCCTCTTAAGGGAAACTTTTTTAATGGGGCCTACCAAACCCATACAATTGTGAGATATCAATTTCATGGAAGAACTCCTTCCTAGCAATTCACTGCTCTAAGTACCCCAAAAATGGAGAGTTGTTTACCTGCTGCCACATATGCTAAGGCTTTATTCTGAGCTTTAGATAGAAAGTATCTTTGACCCAATCCCTTCGAGATAACTTCCAGCCCAGGGATGTTTCCTAAACCAACCATTCCCAGCCTCGAGGAACCCATCACCCGACAATTCTTGATATTGTAAACAATGGCTTCTTCAACTAAGTCCATTGACGAATCCAAATCCCCAGGAGAAATTTAGGGAGAGGGAGGGTTTGTGGCCACCTATGGAAGACAAAGTTCTTATGGTTGGGAAAGGGTGGGAAAGGGAGGAGAGTATTGGATTTCCAAGGTTAGAGAGAGGGATTGGAAGGGCCTGATCCAACCTTTTCCAAGAACTGAAAGTGAATTTATTAGAAAATTAATTGACTGTGAAGACATAAAAGACATACCCCATGGGGAGAGATATGGGCGTGGCCAATTTTCATTTGAGAATGTTTCCAACAAAGGGACAAAATGGCCCCCGCTTGTATCCATAGATGTCGAAGTAAGTTGTGCAGTGGCCATCCGAATGATTGGGGGAGCCTCCTTGTTCACTTAGTCCTGAACTATTTTCCCCTCCTCCTGGCAAATACCTCTATCTATAACCGAGGACTCTCCTCTTGCTTGAGCCTCTGGGATAATCCTCTTCTTTGCATCCCCAAATTTCAATTTCTTGGCTCTAAAGTGAAGTGGGAACTTACTGAAAATATGCCCTTGTTTATGGCATCTTCGACATCAGAAGGGAACTCTCTCATAATCTAGCCTCTGTTTGAAGGTCTTCCCTCCAGACACCAGTTCCAAGTCCTCCGCCTATACTTCCCATAGGTTTATCTATACTAAGATCTGTGCAACCACATACACGTTAGATACCAAGAAAGACACATCCACACCAATAAAATACCCTAATTTATTCTCGATCAATTTTAAAATATCCTTAGTCCAAAACTCCAATGGAAGGCATGGTAGTCAAACCCAAATGGGAGCAACATCCATGCGCTCTGACCCAATGTCAAACATCGAAGATTAAATCTTAAGGTAGACTGGAGTCAAATCCATGCTCCAAGATGAATTTAGAACCCATTGAGCATCCTCAGGATTTGCAAACTTAAAAGAAAATGAACCTCGAGCCAAACCCCTCACTGCCAACACATATCCTAGGTGGCCCATCCAATGTGTCTCTTCCCAAGCCTTAAGAGATTTGGAACCTAGCCTCCTACCCCGAACATTCCCCAATATCGTTGAAGTCAACAGATACAACACCTGATCCATTATAAAATCCTCACTTAGGATGCGCCTTGCCGAAGCACTCTTGGGATGAAGACATTTATTTTTCCTATTTCGTGAAGAATAGAATGACACATGAGTATT
>JASDQU011402589.1:15207-29216 GCA_032191745.1 Picea mariana | reverse complement strand
CATAAAGGCTTCAAGCTTAGATCATTTTGGTAGTACTTAGGGCAAGATCTATCTCAATGCGTAGCTCCAATGGTTAGCTCAATTGGTTGAACCATCTGCCTAAGGCATGTTGTTGACGTGGAGGCCTTAGGTTAGAGGTTCAAATCTAGTAGAGTCCCTTGGGTTTACCAACCGCTACTGTTGTTGGTAATTGAGCTGCTATCCATCTGGATATTCTGGGAAGACCGGTGGATCCCACAAGGTTTTTCTTGGAAAAAAGCGACTTATCTCAATACACAAATCTCTAAGTTATTTCGATTACAATGTAAATATAACAACGACAAATCATATATGAAAGTTTCATTAAACATGCTCAAACATCATTGCATTCAACATTGTTGTCCTAATAAATTAGCTTACTAAAACAACCATGAAACTAGGACAACACATGAGAGAAATCTTATYTGTAATCACAAATTTAGGAAAACAATGGTACACTTCATATTATCATAGTAATGAAGATAAATTACAATACTCGAGCTCATCCCAAGCTAGTATGATATGTCCCTTTAGCTCATCCCAAGCAAGGACTCTTTAGTGTGTCCCAAACCCTAGCTAGGACATCCATAATTATTGCAAACCTTGACTAACAATACAAAGGCTAGTGAAGGCATCCCACCAAGCTCTACAAGTGAATTATTAGAGCTTCCAAACAAGCCAACATCACACCAACTGTGAAACCAGAAGATCTCCTACCTACATGACACAAGTTATTGAGGAGATTAACACACTTGCATCCCACAAGCTACAATACTCAACACTTGCATCTCGCAAGCCAAGGAACCCTAGTGCTAGCATCCCACGAGAACTAATGCTTGTCAGAAGAGTAATACATGATCTTCCAAGATGATCCAAACAACTAGCATCACACTAGCTATCCAGTTTTAAGATACATAGTAGTTGTTTAACAATGACACTCTCCTCCATTTATATAAACTAAGGTGAGGGAGGCCAACAATAAAACATGGACTAAGTCCCAAGCAACCCTAGGCTAAGTCAAGCGCTCCTCCTCTGAGATGGCGTTCTCTCCAATCAATGGCTCCTCGACTCAAGCATTCCACCTCGAATTGTGTGTAAGGTGGCTACATGCTCCTATGGCCAAGGGACCAACCACCAAATACCTAACACCCTCTTCTAAAGTGGTTACTCCACACGTGCCAAACGCCCATCCACCTCAACGAGTGTGTCCTTATGGAAGATGCCAAATACGTCACATGTGCCACCTACTGCATCAAAAAGTGTGCCTCACTCACTAGCACTAATCCCAAGGAAAACATACACCCAATCTAAGCTCTCCAAATGTAAGTAAAAGATAAAAAAAGGGGCTAGGAGACCGCAAGCCCATCATATCCCATGAAGTGCTCTCTTAACTAGGTGAAAACACTTTTGGAGCAACCAAAAAATAACACACTCTCTTTGCAAGGAAAGTGTTTTCTACAACACTAGTCTTTTCCCTCTATGCCTCATTTGTCCTTGCAACTTGTAAATATAGGTCTGTTGTAGTCTTGGAATCAATCACTCATCCCACCAAAGGTTTTGGAACTATCTCCCAAACATCACCCTTCTTTGTTATGGCATCACTCCACGCTTGTTCTGCAAAATTGGAAGGCTCACCAATGGAAGAAGTCAATGCAACATGGTTGGAAAATGTCTTAGGAGGAATACTTGCCCAAACTGAAGTTTTAGTGACTCATACATGCTCATGTGCATCTTGTGATGTTTGAGTAAGCCATCTTGGCTTCTGGCGTGTTGAAGTAGAGGGTAAGGAGGCATCCTTTCTTGAATCTCTTTACTCAAACCTGGATCTTTTTGTAGTCTATAAAGAGCACCAACTCAAACCATTTTGGCCTCAACATGGGTTCGATCTCTAATAATGACCTTTTGTGCATCAAACTTGGCCTCACAATGTAGATCTACCATGCAAGAATTTGAAAGAAGGTTCTTCGTCAAAGCAAGAACAAACAAAACATCATTTAAATCAATAACATTACTTGAAGGCATTTGGAAAGAGATGGAGCCCAATCCCTTCATAGGATAAGTGGTATCATCACCGAACTCCACGCACACCTCCCTTTTGCTCTTGAAACTCGTTGAAGATATTCCTGTCATAAGTCATATGTCTTAATGCATTGCAGCCCACACACCAACCAACACTGGACACTAAGTTGGTTGAAAGAGGAGACCATGGAGATTGCGGTCTCAAGCTTGGACTATTAACACATCCAATCTAGCTATAATCTCTACACCCCTTGCAATCTATTAATTTTTCTTCTTGGCCTTTCCTTTCTTCTTTTGTGATGGCATAGTATCCTTTTTGTTGAATGTTGAAGCATTTTACATGACTTAAATCCTTCTTACTTTGGTTTGAAGAACATGACTTTTCTTTCTTACCCTGCTGGGATACTCCCTTCTTTCCTCCCTTTCTCATCCTTTGGATGAGGGCAAGGTCTCCTACTTCAATCTCCTCGGTTGAACTATTCTCTAGCCTTGTTTCTTCCTACACAAAGTCATCCCAAATCTTCTTAAAGGTGGGCAACTTCTTACAAGCACAAATACATTGGACAAAGGGTTTCCAAGATGAAGAAAATCTATTCAATGCAATGGGCACCAACTCCTCATCTTCAACCTTCACCCTTATGGTAGCCAATTGATCTCTTAACTTTGTGATCTTCATAAAGTAAGTAGCCACAATATTTGTGTCACTCACGCGGGTGGTGTAGAGCTTATTTTTGATGCACATCTTGTAAGAAATGCTCATACTTTGGTACAAAGCTGTGAAAACATCATACATCTCCTTGGTTGTCTTCTTCTCTACAATGTGAGGGATAAAATAGTCCATCGAATCAAGAATGATTCACCTTTCCCTAGCCTCCTCCTTGTAATTGGCAAACTAAACAGGATCGATAGGAACAATGACCTTGTTTTTAAAAGAGCACCCAAAACTCAACTTCGTCCAACAACATCTACAATTTATACTTCCAAGGTGTAAAGTTGGAAGTGTTAAATTTAGAGTTGTTATCAAGTTCTTTTCAATTTACTAGAGAATAACAACATAAGTAGGATCATTGAAAGAAACACTATCACAAGGTACAAAACATTTTATCCTGGGAAACCCTCATGGGGGAGAAAAACTAGCAAAAACATCCTCAATAATAGATTGCCAATACAATGCCAAGACTTAAGACAAAACCACCAAGAAAAGACTAGGACTGAGCATGCACCTCTCTTCCCCTTCTTCCAATTGCAGATTCCTTCAAAAGATGCGCACTAGAAGTGTGAGTGAGTGAGTGAACAAATGAGGCACCTTCCTCACTTATAAATACTAGTTGATGAGGCGCTAGGGTTATGTCTTTTCACCAAGTAGGGCCGACTTCTTCCAGTAGTGGTTAAAACCACTTTATTAAACCCTAGGGGCCGACTTTGCAAACATCACCATATAGCTATGGTTTGACCAATCCACAAAGGGGGATTTGGTCTTATACAAGACCCGACATGATCAATCCACAAAAGGGGATTTGATCTATAAGATAATAACTCAATTATAATTAGAATATACTTTGAAGTTACAATATTTCAACACTCCCCCTTAACGAGAAGGGTATTCTACTGACATAACCCAATACAACATCATCAGGAGAAAGAGAGGGAAACATCATCATCAACATCTGAAACACTAACTGGCATATCTACAAATCATTGGAAGTTTTCTCGTCATCAATATCATCATCCTTCATAGCATGGAGCTGGAGTAGCATCATCATCATCATCATCAACATGAAGCTGAAACAACATCATCAACAATGCAAGGCTGATACAACATCATCATCAGCACGAGGCTAAGACAACAACATCATCAGCACTAGGCTGAGACAACAACATCATCAACACGAGGCAACAGAATGAGGCAGGTGCAACAACAACATTTTGTGGTACTCTGACAGACCGTCCTTACCGGACCTTCGGGATCTGCCCAGGAATCAAAAGATTCCCTAGGATATAAAATCCTAACAGAGCTACCACTACTGACCATAGCTAGCATATACATGCACAGGTACTTTGACAGACTGTCCTTACCAGACCTTCGGGATTTGCCCAGGGATGATCAATCCCCTAGGATATAAAATCCTAACGGAGCTACCCGTTGTTGGTCAGGATACCATAGTATCATCAACATCACTCCCCCTTTCGAGGGAGGTCCTTTTGGACAACACCAAGCTTGTCTCGTAAGTATTCAAACTTCACACGAGATAGAGGCTTGGTCAACACATCTGCAACCTGCTCATCTGTGCCAACATATTGGAGCTTTATAGCTCCCCTTTGCACCATATCACGAATGTAGTGATACCGGATCTCTATGTGCTTCGACTTATCATGGAACATTGGGTTCTTTGTCATTTTTATAAAACTCCGATTATCACATAGAATCACGGTGGCTTCCATCTCCAGATCGAGCAGACCTGTCAACAACTTCTGAAGCCATATGGCTTCACAACTGGTGGAACATGCTACAATGTATTCCTCTTCTGTAGTTCTGAGAGAAATACTGGATTGCTTCCCGCTTTTCCATGAAGTCATGGCTGACCCCAGACTGAAACAACATCCTGAAGTGCTCTTTCTATCAGAAGCACTTCCAGCCCAATCTGAATCAGTATAACCATACAATCTGAAGTCATGATCTCCAGTATAACAGAGACCATAGTCCAATGTACCCTTAAGGTATCTCATCACATGCTTTGCAGCTACCAGGTGAACACGTCTGGGCTCTACTAGATATTGACTCAAGGTGTTCACAACAAAGCATATATCTAGCCTGGTATTCGTCAGATACATCAACAAACCAATAATCTGTTTGTATAGAGTAGCATCAACCAATTCTGACGAAGTATCAACCAGGAGCTTCAAGTTTGTTTCCATGGGTGTGTTCATGGATTTACATTCCAACATGTCAAATCTCTTTAGTATTTCAACTGCATACTTCCCTCGGTTAAGGAAGATCTTCTCTGGGCTTTGCCAAACTTCAAGACCTAAGAAATAATGCATCGGGCCTAGGTCTTTCATCTCAAACTCTGCAACGAGCTTCTTCTTACAATCTGTGATGAGCGTTTCTTCTCCAGTTAAGAATAAGTCATCCACATACAACAACAATATAACTGGCTCATCATTCATAACCTTGAAGTAAAGGTTAGAATCAACTTTACTCTTGGTAAAGCCCAAGCTCGTCAGGAAACTATCAATTCTGCCATACCAAGCTCTAGGAGCTTGCTTCAATCCGTATAGAGCTTTCTTCAACCTGCAGACATGAGTCTTTCTATCTTCAACTTCAAACCCTTGTGGTTGTTCTATAGACACTTCTTCTTCAATAACACCATTTAAGAAGGCTGTTTTCACATCCATCTAGTGTAACTTCCACTTCATCTTGGCTGCAAGAGCCATGATGGTTCTGACAGAAGTGTATCTGGCTACAGGAGCAAACGTCTCTTCATTATCAATGCCTTCCTTTTGAAAAAAGCCACGAGCTACAAATCTTGCTTTATGTTTTTCAATACTTCCGCCTGCAGCATGTTTTATCTTGTATATCCATTTGGAAGATACCACATCTTTGTTCATTGGTTTGGGAACTATTTCCCATACATCATTCTTTATAATGGACTAGTATTCTTCCGTCATGGCATCCACCCATTCTTTCTTCTGAATGGCTTCTTCAAAGCAAGTAGGTTCCTTTTCTATGAGAGGACACATCAAAGCCATACAATTGGAGAATGGCTTAGGTTTCTTGCTTTGTCTCATGGTTTCTTCTAGGGCACCATACTTCTCTCCATCTTGAATAAGTTCCCTTGACCAAGCTGACTTTCTCTTGTGAGAGATCGTTATCTATTGAGGTTATTGAGATTCTATCATATCATGATTTTTTGGAAACTCATCATCGGGGGTAACTGTAACTTCCTTCACAGGTTCTGCAACTCTGGGAGCTATAGGTTGTTCTTCATATACTTCTTCAAGATGGAATTTCCTTGATCTTTTGAGTGCTGCATCTTCATCAAAGGTTACATCTTTGCTGATCTCAATATGATGGTAACCTAGTATGTAAATTCCGAAGGCCTTAGAGACCTCACAGTATCCAACAAATATTCCCTTCTTTCCTGAAGGATCCAACTTAGTTCTCCTTTCTTTCGGAATGTGTACAAACACTGGACAACCAAGTATTTTGAGATGGCTTACTATTGGCTTCTTTTCGGAGAACATTTCTTCGGGGGTTTTGAATCCAAGTGCACCGTGGGATAATTTGTTTTGGACATAAACTGTTGCTCTTGCTGCTTCAGCTCATAAGTGCATTGGAAGATCTTGATCGTGGATCATAGTCTTCACTGCTTCCATTATTGTTCTATTCTTTCTTTTTGCTACACCATTTCGTTGAGGATTATTGGGAGGGGTGAGCTCCTTAATCCGGACATTTCTGCAAAAGCTTCTAAATTCATTTCGGGTGTATTCTCCTCCATTATTTAACATGAGTATCTTGATTTTATTTTCGGAGAGATTTTCTAACAAGGCTTTGAACTTTCTGAGTACTNTATTGTTCTATTCTTTCTTTTTGCTACACCATTTTGTTGAGGATTATTGGGAGGGGTGAGCTCCTTAATCCGGACATTTCTGCAAAAGCTTCTAAATTCATTTCGGGTGTATTCTCCTCCATTATTTAACATGAGTATCTTGATTTTATTTTCGGAGAGATTTTCTAACAAGGCTTTGAACTTTCTGAGTACTAAGTAGGAAAATTGTTGAATTAATTACAAGTGAACTTTGTTGGAAATTTACTACAAAAATTTCTGAACATAGTTGAAAATCATCACGAAGAGTTTTTGGACATACTTTTACATCACTTCCTTCATTAGATGTAGCATATTTTGGACTTCCTATAAATTTCCATAACTTTTATCCAAATCATGATTAAATTTCTTAAAATGCATATCATTTACTTTGCCCACGTTTTCACTAGTTGTAAAAGTAAACAAATCTGAACATAACTCTTCTTTAAATTCTTCAATAGATGCATAATTAAGTTCAAAAAATTGAGGAGAATTATACCTTTTTTTTCATGAATGGATGAATGAGAGACCTCATCATGCTCTTGATCTTCTTGGATGGACTCATGACAAGAAATTTCAATGACTTCTTGATTGTCAACATGTGCTTGATTCTCAAGAGGCGGCTCTTGAGGAAGGTCTTCTTCTTCAAGTGCTTGATAACTTCATTTATCTTCATGATCTTGGTCTTTTATTGAGCTTTGAGCTTGGTATTCAACATCAAAATCTTCATGGATGAGATTGATATGTGGCTCTTGATCTTCTTCATCACCATTTTCTTCAAGCTCTTGGTTTTCATAAATGGAAGCTTGGGATGCTTCTTCCTTTTTCTGCATGGTTTCCATAAGATCTTGAAAAATATTCTCATACCTTTGAGATCTAGGACCCTAACATTTGAGGAAGAGTTCAAAGAAATCTGCAACGAAAGATATGCCTCTTAGACCTCTACAATATCTAATCCAATCCCTTTGTTCTTCTCCCAAAGAGGATACAAAAAGCCTCATCAACACATCCTCATGTATTACATTGATCCTTGAAGTATATTCTAAAAAAATTACAACATGAGGAATAGCTAAAAGCGAACCACCATTAAATTTTGAAAGATCTTTTTCTTTTTCAACAGAAACATAATATATATCTCATTATAAAAGGGGGCTGCATGGAAGCTAACTACGTTCATACATAGTCCAAAAAAGATTCATAATTAGAGCTAGTTCTACGTCAACTAGCAGACATACTATGACTGACAATAGACTAATAGTCCAAGTATTTCGGCATGTGGCCTGTTTACAAAATTGACCCAAAAACTTTACTGTTCTGAAATACATAAAACATTACGGAGGACATTGTCGTGAATTTCCTGCCCTTCAACAGAATGGCGGGAGCCTGTTTCCTCTACCTCCATGGGGGTGAGTTGTCGTCCCCTTGTATCCTCTTCCCCGACCTCTAAGTGTTGAATATTGACAGAACCTTGATTATTCGATGCTAGAGATGGGGATCCATTATGTTGCAGGGGGATCATATTACACAACTGTTGGCATTCTGCCTTCAAGTTTTCCATTCGCTGCGGTTGTAATTGGAGAATATTCATGATGCTAGTCATATTCTCTGCATTAACTCGCTCTATCTCAGTAAAATTCTTAGAAAATTTCTCAGATAGACCACGTAGAGCATTGTTGGTTGCCTGGTTATACTCCTTCTGCCTGCAGACTATTTTCTTTACCTCTTTTTAATATTGGTTCTCCATCTCCTCAACCAAGATCCTTCGCACCGAAACTCTTGCCAACGGGTCAAAACCCTCAAAAACATTTAAGGAGAAAACACTAATAGAGAAGCCAAAACAATAATACCTCAAGAAACCCAGGCCTATTTCAGTTTTAATGAAAAAAATAGCTGCAATATTGTAATCTTCAGATGAGCCAACAAATCTAAAGAACTCATTGAAACCCAGAGGATTCCTAATGATGGCGAGAAGTGTTACTAGCATGAAGGGCGCCAAGCCACGAGGAAAAACCTCCCACAGAAACCCACAATCACAAGGAGGTGAAGCCTGAACAGCAACTTTCCACAATAGAACAAAACGAAAGGAATTTGTGGGCTCGATCTTCGTCCCACATTTCAAAGGGAGCTCGCACATTTGACATTGATGGCTGCCTTCCTACTACCTCGATTCATATGTGCGAGCAGCTACTTCCAACTACCTCCCATACCTCGAGGTGCCCGTTGATTGCTTGCCATTGATGCGATGTGATGGATTGACTTCATAAACTATGGAATGGAGGAGGGTTGAACAACCCCACTTTTTAACATTGTTCCATGACTAAAGGATGTGGCCACCTTGGCCCAATAGTCGGCTTGAGCATTAATCTCTTTTGATGTGGAAGAAGGATATATTGTCAAACCATGAGGCTAATCCGATAATTATCTTAAAAAGTGAGCTTAGGGAGTTGTTTTTCGACATCTTTTCACTGATCATTGCTCTTATTATCATCATCGAGTCTCCACAAACTTGAATTTGCCTTAGCCCTTCGTCTTTTTCCATGTTCAAGCCCTTTCAAAGACAATACCTCGGCTAGGTTATTGATTAGATTTCCTAGACCCCCCATGCATAAAACGCCATTCTATTTCCTCCGGGATTATACAGAATCCCCCTGCACTTGCCGCCCTTGCGGAAGGTCGTTAACCCTCTCTACATAATAATGGTTTGGGTATCCTAAATTTCAATGGGTTGAACCACTTCATCCTCCTTGTTCTCTTGTAATGTAATAGATGGTTGCTTAAAGAAATTTTACAATCTTAACAAGGAGGACCCCAACGTTTTAAGAAAATATTAAGGAAAAGATCCATGGAGGTTATACTTTTTCGACCCCCATAATGTTTGACCCAATTACATTGTTCCATCCCACAAAAGTATACAAAAAGTTTCATCATTACATCCTCTCGTGTCACGTTGATCTTTGAAATGTTTCTTAGGAAATTCTCAATGTGAGGAATGGCTAATGAAGGATCACCATTATATCTATGGAGAGTAATGATTAGGGTATCCATGAACTCCTTTAAGATCAAGAATAACAAATTGTTTATGAAACTCCCATGGAGCAATTTTCAACCAACTTTGACCAAAGTGGAGTCACCAGGGTGAATAATCAAACGAATGCCAACAAGATACTTGCTTCACCTTACAAGTACCTAAGCTCTAAATTATCTAAGGGATTTGGTCTTCTTCCCTTCAATGGAGTCACCGGGAGAGTTAACTTATGAAATTCTTTAGATACTCACCGAAAAACGTTGAAGCCCAACTTCATAATACCTAGGGAATGGACTTTATCCTTGACAACAACGCCAACATGTTATCCCTCTGACACTCCCTAAAGGAAAATTCCAACCTTACCCAAGGGAAATCCCAAGGATACAAACAAGCAAGCCGCCCACTGTCACCTCAACGGCCTTGCCTCTGCACTTCTAGGCCATCATCACTAACCTAAGGGGGGAATCTCACGTGGTCAAGCTAAGTCCTGTTGTTGTAAATAAGATGGGTAAGGACAAGGACTAGGTTGACTTGGGTTACTTCCCAAGCTAAGATGTATTTTGCCTTTGCTGAAGAATTTGACACTGTAGCTTGCTTTTTACGACTCCAAGATATTGTTGCTGAACCTGTATAAAGAATTCCAAAATCTTTTGTACCTTGAATGTATTTAAGGACCCTTTTGTTGCATTCCAGTGACTTTCTCTAGGTTCATCCGTGAATCTGGAAATAACATTGATTGCATATGACAAATCTGGATGAGTATTTTTCGACAAAATGAGGCTTCCAATCAACTGTTTGTAGCTAGCACTATTCACCAAGTCCTCCCTTCAAATTTTGAAATTTTTAAGTTTTGCTCCATAGGTGTAAGAGAGGGTTTACGATCCTCCATGGGAAAGTTCTTTAACAGTTCTGTTGCATACTTGGTTTGACTAAGGAAGATTCAATGAGATTGTTGAGAAACTTCCACTTCAGGATAGTATTGAAGTGGCCCCAAGTTAGTGATTTTGAACCCCTTTTGAAGTTCTTGTTTCACTTGCTTGATGTGAACTTCATGATTCCTTGTACTGATTAAGTTATCAACATAAAGGACAATGACTACCAACTTTTGACCTTGCATCTTGAAATACAAAGTATCAACAAACTCACTGTGATGAAAACCAACACTTCTAAGGTATTCATTCATTTTGACATACCATGCTCTAGGTGCTTGTTTCAAGCCATATAAAGCTTTGATTAATTTGCAAACTTTGTGCTCGTCCTTTAACTTTAAAACATGGGGGTCGAGTAATATAGACTTCTTCTTTCTGTTAAAATATGAGCTTGATTTAAATACTGTAAGTACTTCTTTTAAATTCTGATTGTACTTAGAACTTAGCTTGACATCATTCATAAAGTAGAACAACAATAATCATAAGAAATTACCAGCATGCAAGATCACATGTACCTTGGGGAAACCCTATACATGGAGAAAAACCCCAATAAACAATCTCATTTTATTTCATTAATAATTCATGACCACTTACAATTTTTCCACCATGAAATTATGCTCTTAAAGAGCTTGCCAAGTTGACTCGGACTTGACTATGTAACTAAGAGACCTTGCTGATTTATAATCACCTGTTACAGACCAGCACTGAAGATGTATCTTTGCTGATATACGTTGCCTCTTCTGGACTGCTATGCTGCGTCTTTATGGTCTGTTATTTCTGCCTCTTATTGATTGTTACTGTTGCCTCTTATTGACTGATACAACTGCCTCTTGTTGACTGATACACCACTCTGTTATAGACTGATATACCACTCTGTTATGCGCTCTGGACTGGACTGATATACCTCTCTGTTAGGCGGTCTGGACTGGATTGAAATACCTCTTTGTTACCTCACCTATTTGCTGCATAACCCAGTGTGTAGAAAAGAGGGTCGACCTCTTGCTTATATAGGATTGGAGAGGTAGAGAGGAGGAGGCTCGAATTAGAGGCATGAGTGCATGCTTTTACAACTGAACTTAACTCAACAATCAGATTTAGAACTGAACTTTAACACTTCAGTTAGGAACTCGCCCTTGACATGATATGCATGTGAACTCCTTAGCATGTATACGACATGCATGCATGCAACATGCAACTAAACATGCATGCAACATGCAACTAGACATGCATGTCATGCATGCAACATGCGACATGCGACATGCGACAAACTTGACAACTTTGACTTTGACCTAGACATGTAACTTTGACTTTTTACAACTTGACTCTTTACAAGGAAATTCGAATTTCTTCATGGTGGAAGGTGTTACACGTGCCAACGCACTAGATCAATACATTTACATCATTTGCAATATCAGGAAGATTGTTTGTTTCTAGCTCATAGGAATTTTATGTTCAACCTAACTTTTGCTAGATGCCTTGACTTTTGTTCATGGCTCACAAGGCTTGACTAGGCTCACAAAGGTTGTACGTTCCCCCCGACTTTTGCACTAGTCTGTCTATGCTCACAGAGGTTGTACATTTCCCTTGACTTTTGCACTAGATTGTCTATGCTCATAGAGGTTGTATGTTCCCCCTGAATTTTGCATTAGACTTACATCGTGACTTTTGTCTTAGGCTTACAAAGTTTCTGCCTTTGCTTTGGTTAGACTCACAAGATAATATAGCATCTTGTTCATCTTGAGTTTTGGTTTGACTCACAGAGGTTGTACGTTCCCGATGGCTTTTGTCAATACCTCACAAGACTGATTGATTCTCCAAATCTCCCTGGCTAGCCTCAGGGTGGCCCATATGGCCTCTCATTGGAGAATGACTGTCGATGCTGCCAAATTTAACACTCCCTCAGCGAGAGAGTCATTCTCAGCCACACCAAGCTTGCCTCTCAACTGCACAAACTGTCTCAGTGGCAATGGCTTGGTCAGGATATCAACTACCTGCTCGCTCATGGCTATGTACTGTAGCTTTACATTTTTTCTTTGGACCAAGTCTCGAATGTAGTGGTACTTCATGTCAATATGTTTTGACTTGTCGTGAAATACTGGGTTCTCTGTCAGTTTTATGCAACTTTGATTATCACAGTGAACCACCGTCGTCTCGAGCTTGTCACCAAACAACCCAGAAACCAATTTTCTGAGCCATATTGCTTCCTTGCTAGCATCACTTGTTGCAATGTGCTCAACCTCTGCTGTACTCTGTGCAATGGACCCCTGTGTCCTGCTTGACCATGAGATCATAGCGGATCCTAAACTGAAGCANGCTTTACATTTTTTCTCTGGACCAAGTCTCGAATGTAGTGGTACTTCATGTCAATATGTTTTGACCTGTCGTGAAATACTGGGTTCTCTGTCAGTTTTATGCAACTTTGATTATCACAGTGAACCACCGTCATCTTGAG
Source organism: Picea mariana (assembly GCA_032191745.1). Taxonomy (NCBI): domain Eukaryota; kingdom Viridiplantae; phylum Streptophyta; class Pinopsida; order Pinales; family Pinaceae; genus Picea; species Picea mariana. The sequence continues at coordinate 16,187 of JASDQU011402589.1, read as the reverse complement.
CTTGTCACCAAACAACCCAGAAACCAATTTTCTGAGCCATATTGCTTCCTTGCTAGCATCACTTGTTGCAATGTGCTCAACCTCTACTGTACTCTGTGCAATGGACCCCTGTGTCCTGCTTGACCATGAGATCATAGCGGATCCTAAACTGAAGCAGTATCTGGAATTACTTTTTCGGTCCAGTGGGCTTCCTGCCCAGTCAGCATCTTACATACCCATGCAAAAATAGACCACCACTGGATGTATATCTCAGACCATAGGTAATGGTCCCTCTGAGATATCTCAACATGTGGTTTGCTACCACCTAGTGTCTCTATTTCGGTTCATCCATGAATTGACTCATTTCAATCAGTGCATAGCATATATCTGGCCTGGTGTGATCATGTACATCAATGATCCAATCAACTGCCTATACATGGTGGGATCCACCAAATCTGAACCTGTATCAGAATCATGCAACTTCCTCAGGTTGGTAACCATCGGAGTAGACATGGATTTGCAATCCATCATACCAAACCTCTTTAACACATCCACTGTGTATTTTCCTTGTGCCAGAAATATCTCGCCCTGTCTTTGCCACACTTCCAATCCTAGGAAGTATTGCATCAAGGCTAAGTCTTTCATCTCAAATTCTGATATTAGCTCCCTCTTACACCAGGATATTAGCCCTTCATCTCCTCTTAGAAAGAGATTATCAACATACAGGATTAGTATACAGGTTGGTTCCCTCTTACCTTGAAGCACAGATTTGTATCAACATGACTTTTCTGAAAGCCCGGGCTTTTAAGAAAGCCATCAATCCTGTCATACCAAACTCTGGGAGCCTACTTAAGACCATACAAGGCCTTCCTTAGCTTGCATACATGAGTGTCTTTGTTTTGCAGTACAAAACCATCTGGTTGTTCCACAAATACCTCCTGTTCAATCTTTCCATTCAAGAATGTTGTTTTTACATCCATCTGATGTAACTTCCAACCAAG
>JASDQU011402589.1:2930-14276 GCA_032191745.1 Picea mariana | reverse complement strand
AGATCCTGGTCAAACATCATGGCTTTCGCTGCCTCACAAATTGTCTTGTTTTTCCTCTCAACAACACCATTTTGCTGAGGGTTATATGGCACGGTCAACTGTCTCTTGATTCCTGCTTCCTTGCAAAAATCCTCAAACTAGAGAGTTTCAAACTCTCCTCCATTGTTTGTTCTAAGGGTTCTAATGTGTTTCTCTGTCTGCTTTTCAATAAAGGCTTTATACTCTTTGAATTTATCAAATGTGTCACTTTTAGCTTTAAGGAAATAGATCCAACATTTTCTTGAGTAATCATCAATAAAAATGACATAATACAAACAACCACTAAGTGAGGGAGATGACATGGGACCCACATACATCAGAATGAACCAGATCTAAGATGCCCTGAGCTCTGCTGTCACTACTAGGAAATGCTTTCTTTATATTTTTACCTAGCATTCATCCTTTACAAATTTCATTTTTATTAAGAGAAATAGAGGGCATGCCACATACCATGTTCCGCAGATCTGGAAGTGCTTTGTAATGAAGATGTCCAAGTCTTCTGTGCCACAACTCGCTGGAGCTAGTACCATCATGAGCCAATGCCTGAACTGACTATCCTGTCACGATGTACAATCCTCCTCTGCGAGTCCCAATGGGTTTTGCTGTACTCAAGTGGCTACCTTTAGCCCACAGTAGTGCCTTCCTATCCTTGAAGATCACCCAATATCCCTTGTTCTCAAGGATTCCAACTGAATCACTGATAGTAGATTCTTCCTAAGCCCTGGAACATATAATACTTCATCAAGATGAAGGCTAGCTCCAGATTCCAATCTGAAGGAGATAGAGCCTACTCCCTCTATCTTGTAACATTTGTCATCCCCAAGCTCAACCTGCTCTGCAAAAGATTTTGTCTTGAAATCTGAGAGGATTTCCTTGAACCCTATCATGTGCTTTGATGCACCACTGTCTACTAACCAAGTTTTTGGCCCCGTGAAAACTAAATTGGATAAGGCAGAAACCAGGTAATATTCTTTTCTAGTTTCTTTTTCATTAGAAGGACTTTTCTGTTTTCGTTTGGATTCATCATCCTCAGCAGTTGAAACGTGATGTTTCCCCTTCCTTGGATTTTTCTTCCTATACCAGCAATCTTTAGCAAAATGACCCAACTTATTACAACTAAAACATTTAATCTTAGATGTATCAATACTCTTGCCTTTGAACATACCTTTGGTGTTTGACTTCCTCTGAGAGCCTTTCTAGAAAGTGACTTTCTTCTTTCCCTTGAATCTTGATGCTAATGCTGAATGCTCTTCTTTGGTTGGCTCGCTCCTGGTAGCAGTGCGACTCTCCTCTTGGAGGAAATCATGCCATAACCTCTCAAACGTGGTCTGAATCTCTCTCCCACTCACACTTGATAAGAAGGTCTCCCATGAAGAAGGAAGACCATCACATATGGCCTGCACTAAGTCATCATCGTACACCGTGACACTTGTGACCAAAAGTTGATCTTTGATTTGGGCTATCCTGGAATAGAAAGATGCTACTGATTCACCTTTCTCCATCTTCAAATACTTAAGCTTGTGCTTAAGTGTCCTCCTCTGACTTGGAACCTATTTCTCATACAAATTCACCAAGGTATCCATACAGTCCTTGGCAATAATTAACGAAGTCATCGTTGGCATTATACTGTCTTTGACTGAGTCAAAGATGATTCGCTTGGCCTTTGCTTGACTCTTCCTGCATTAGTGGTGGGTTCCTCCACCATTGTGGTCACATACTACTCAAGATCATGCTCCTGCAAGATATTTGTTATCCGGAGCTTCCACACATTGAAGTTGGAAGCTCCTTCGAGCCTATCCTCGGCCCTGACTGAAATGGAGGATGCCATGGACCTTACGTTGGAAACTTAATCAAGATTGCTTGGATCTGTGTGTACCCTGCTGCTGCACTTCAACAAGCATATTCACACCCTAAGCTCTGATACCATGTTAAAATATGAGCTTGATTTAAATACTGTAAGTACTTATTTTAAATTCTGATTGTACTTAGAACTTAGCTTGACATCATTTATAAATTAGAACAACAATAATCATAAGAAATTACTAACATGCAAGATCACAACACATGTACCTTGGGGAAACCCTATACAGGGAGAAAAACCCCAACAAACAATCTCCTTTTATTGCATTAATAATGTATGACCACTTACTAATTTTCCACCATGAAATTCTGCTCTTAAAGAGCTTGCCAAGTTGACTCTGACCTAACTGTGTAATTAAGAGACCTTGTTGATTTATAATCACCTGTCACAGACCAGCACTGAAGATGTATCTTTGCTGATATATGTTGCCTCTTCTGGACTGTTACGCTGCCTCTTTATGGTTTGTTATTGCAGCCTCTTATTGACTGTTACTGCTACCTCTTATAGACTGATACAACTGCCTCTTATTGACTTATACACCACTCTGTTATAGACTGATATACCACTCTGTTATGCGCTCTAGACTGGATTGATATACCTCTCTGTTATGCGCTCTGGACTGGACTGATATACCTCTCTGTAACCTCACTTATTCCCTGCATAACCCTGTGTGTAGAAAAGAGGGTCGACCTCTTGCTTATATAGGATTGGAGAGGTAGAGAGGAGGAGGCTCGAATTAGTGGCATGAGTGTATGCTTTTACAACTAAACTTAACTCAACAATCAGATTTAGAACTGAACTTTAACACTTCAGTTAGGAACTCGCCCTTGACATGATATGCATGTGAACTCCTTAGCATGTATATGACATGCATGCATGCAACATGCAACTAAACATGCATACAACATGCAACTAGACATGCATGCAACATGCGACATGCAACATGCAACATGCGACATGCGACAAACTTGACAACTTTGACTTTGACCTAGACATACAACTTTGACTTTTTACAATTTGACTCTTTACAAGGAAATTCAAATTTTTTCATGGTGGAAGGTCTTACACGTGCCAATGCACTAGGTCAATACATTTACATCATTTGCAATATCGGGAAGATTTTTTGTTTCTAGCTCATAGGAATTTTATGTTCAACCTAACGTTTGCTAGATGCCTTGACTTTTTCTCATGGCTCACAAGGCTTGACTAGGCTCACAGAGGTTGTATGTTCCCCCTGACTTTTGCACTAGTCTGTCTATGCTCATAGAGGTTGTATGTTCCCCCTAAATTTTGCACTAGACTATCTATGCTCACAGAGGTTGTACGTTCCCCTTGACTTTTGTATTAGACTTGCATCTTGACTTTTGTCTTAGACTTACAAAGCTTCTGCCTTTGCTTTGGCTAGACTCACAAGATCATATAACATCTTGTTCGTCTTGAGTTTTGGTTTGACTCACAGAGGTTGTACGTTCCCCCTGGCTTTTGTTAGTACCTCACAAGACTGGTTGATTCTCCAAATCTCCCTGGCTAGCCTCAGGGTGGTCCATATGGCCTCTCATTGGAGAATCACTGTCGATGTTGCCAAATTTAACACTTTCAAGTCACCATTAACAAAGACACTTTTAACATCCATTTGGTGAAGTGTCCAACCATGTTGTGGAGCCAAATTAATTACCATTCTAATTGTGTTCGACTTTGTCATTGGTGCAAGTGTTTCTTCATAGTCTATGCCTTCTTTATGAGTAAAGCCCTTTGCCATAAGTCTTGCTTTATACTTATCCACGTCACCATTTGCTTTATACTTGATTTTGTAAACCCATTTGCAATCGATGGATTTAATGCTTTATACTTGATTTTGTAAACCCATTTGCATTCGAAACTTGGAATTTTAATGCTTTATAACGAACCTTTAATATATTTTAACTATGTACTTCTTTTGACCTTTTTGAATTCAAGATTTCTATATTATATTTAGTTTTGATTACTTACTATATAGTATAAAATTAGAAATTTATAATATATTAATCTCTACCTTTCCTTTAATTAATTCGCTCTGGCATCATGATTCCTATGGGTCCCTTGGATTGAACGTTGCATTTGTTCTCTTTTGACAGATTTGGCAAAGGAATACTACGTGGAGAAATTGCATTTGTTCTTCGGCTGTAAGTAAAGTTATGGCTATGGGTGGTGGCACCACTGGAATTCCCTACCAAGAATTACCTATTCGGTAACTATTAGCGGAGTTTTATGATTTTGGCACCTAAAATTTGTTTTTTTTTATTAAGGAATCATGGTGACTCCTGGATTGGGCAGCTTTAGTAGGATACTTTTGTAGTGTTGGCGGCTTCTAACAATAACTCAAGATCTTCCTTTTATCATTTCCTTTGACACCATAGGTAGCTTTGAATGGTGGTGGTCCTTCAGTTATGGTGGATTTGCGTAGCGTGAAACCTTAACAATTGGTGGCTAAACCTTCCTTGTGGATTTATTTGATTTGACGGGTTTAATACAATGACTATGGAAACTGTAGGGTGTCCATTGAGTTGTGTTAATTTAATTTCAAAACCATTCCACCCTAAACCCTTGGCAAATCCTCAATCTGATCTGCATCTGTTAAGACATGAAACAAATCCCAAAGTCAGAAATGGATTCGATTTGAGAAAGGTGAGAACCTGGAGATTTTGATCCAGATCAATGTACACTTCCATTAGAGCAGTTATGTCCTTGGTTTCATTTATGGGATGGATGATTGTTAGAATTTAAGGGTAAAATAGTAGGATAGCTAGAAACAGAAATATTTTTATAGATTTCAAATCATTGGCTACTGCAATTTACTAACAGCAAGACATTTTAAATCTGATGCATAACCTAACAGCATTAATGAGTAAGTAACATACATAACACAGATCTGAGTATTACCTTAGGTGTAACAAAGAACAAAGGTACCCAATTTGCTGCTGTTTCCTTCCTCCATTGTATGCTCAGAAAAGGCTTAGAAAATCATAGATCAAACCCTCAGGGTAGATCTCCTCATGGGCATGGGAACAAAGCCAAGAAGGACTTTTAGTTTAGTAGGAAAAAATCAGAACTCAACAAGCTGGAGAAACCAAAATAAAAAACACAGTCCAAGCCACTGTCCAAGCATTAGGGTTGAATACAAATCACTGTCCAACCTAGAGCTGGAAGGGCAAAGCCACATTCAGCCCAACTTTAAACACAGGTGCCTTCTTCAAGCTGAGAAGGGCAAAGCCACATTCAACCCAACTTTAAACACAGGTGCCTTCTTCAAGCTGAGACAAATACCAGCAGTCCAAAATTATCAGCCCTAATGTTTAGTCACAAGGTAGCACAACAAAACACAGGGGCGACACCAGCAGACCAACACGAGCAGCACCAGCATACCAACAAGGACGGCACCAGCATACATCAAGGGCGGCACCAGCAGACATCAAAGGCGACACCCAACAGACCAACAACCTCAACGACAAGTACAAAAACAGTCACAGCTAGCAAAGCTAACTCCACGGCAGGCAAGAAAAACATCATCAGTCCAAAACAACAAACACAATTAATTTCTGCTAGCAGGGATAGACCCACGACAGGCTGGCACACACAAGAGAGACCTGAGAAAGACCTTGTAAACCTGTCCAGAAGAGCCGCAGCAAATCTCAGTCTCAACGTCAACTTGGAGGAGGTAGATCATATGATCAAGTGTGTCAAGTGAGGGAGAGACCACTCCTTTATATAGTTTTAGGTAGGTAAGATAGGGTTAACACATTAACCATTTAGAGTCCATTTTGACATAGCTTTAGGGTTAGGTTAACCCCTAAAATAACAAACCAACTAAAATGTCAAGTGGTAAGTCCAATAGACCAAATCAACAAGATAAATAAATCAAAGGGGAGGGTTTCATAAACATGGTGGCCAACTTTCTTTAGGAGAAAGTAAAGTCCATTAAATAAATTCGAACCAACACATAAACATAAAATTAGGAGGCATAACTCAAGCAAGGGGTTTCAACAATAAACAATAAGACAAAGTCAAAAGTCAAGTCCTTTTAATGGCAGTTTCTCCACAAGAGTCCCACGATATAGATCATAAGTTTTTTATCATCCTAGCATATGAGGAAAGGCCAATGACGTGATCATTCCTTTCTTCTTAACTGCTCCTAGGTCACATGGACCATAGCGGGAGAGAAGAAGGTCACACATCATCTTGGCTTGGTACTTAGACCAAGAATCTGCTTGGTCCCAGACCAGGATACACTAGAACACATATGGGGGCCCTAGATCACAACTAGGGTCTTAACCACCAAGGTAGACAACCAAGGATCAATCCAAGCGCTAAGCAAGGATTCCCTGGAACACATCCAGGGGCCCTAGAACACATCTAGGGACTTATATCATCAAATTGCTTGGTCCTTGACCAAGAACCCCAACAATACACTGGGGGCCCAACTAAGGTCTTTTTCCATGGCTCTAACTACTTGGTCCCAGACCAAGAACCCCAGGAGTGCACTGGGGGCCCTAGATCACAACTAGGATCTTTGCCATCCTCCCGGAGAATGGCTCTTGCAGCTGCATTAATTTTAACAAGGATACATCAAGATGGATGTGAAGACAACTTTCCTTAATGGGATCATTGAGGAAGAAGTGTACATAGGGATTTGAGGTAAATGAGGAATCCCATGTATGCATGCTTAAGATAGCCTTGTATGGACTCAAGCAGGCATTGAGCATGGTATTCTAGGATCGATGGATATTTGTAGAGTACGGGCTTCACTCAAAGCGATGCAGATTCTAACTTATTTTACATATTTGTTGAGAGATTGATCTGCTCATTTTGGTGCTGTATGTAGATGACTTGTTTTTGACAGGTGTAGAGAAGCTCATTGCAGCGTGCAAAGAAGACATGGAAATTGAGTTTGAGGTGAAGGGCATCAACATGATGCTTTACTTTTTTTTTCCACCATGTGTAATAACCCAAGAGTATATCCAATAGCCCACAAGCAAGATATACCAGAAACTTGTGACTTAGCAAGGGATGAGACATCYTGAAGCCCACCAGGGTGGACCTCTATCCTAGGGGTCGTCCACCCTTCTAGCCTTATCACAAYGGGCCAACATGTACAGACTATACCCAACTCTAGATTTGAACCTGTGACCTTCGAGGAGGAAACACATGTTCTTAATCATTAGGCCCACTCACGTTGTACATGATGCTTTACTTCTTGGGACTGGAGATTTGGCAAAGACAAGGGGRGATTTTTCTTATGTAGTGTAAGTATGTAGTTGAGATCCTGAAGAGATTTCGGATGGAGGATTGCAAACCTATGGCCACACCCATGATCACTAATTTGAAGGTGACAACTTCAGATTTAGAGTTGGTGGATCCCACGTTGTACAAGCAATTGATAGGTTCCTTAATGTATTTGGTCAACACCATGCCAAATATATCTTTTGCAGTGAACACCTTGAGCTAGTTCGTGGTGGAGCCAAGGCAAGAGCATTGGTAGAAGTAAAGCACGTGCTCAGGTATTTGAGGGGTATAGTGGAGTATGGTTTGAGACATCTTGGAGATGGTGAAGTGAAGATGCAAGGGTATATAGACTCAGATTGGGTAGGCGGTGCAACAGGAAGAGCACCTTTAGAGTGGTTGCTTTAGCTTGGGATCATCAGTGATATCTTGGTTCAGTAGGAAGCAAACTTTCGTGGCACTTAGCTCAATAGAGATCAGATATCACTTCATATGAGATAGGGTTCATAAAAGAGTAGTGAAGTTCCAATATATTCCCACAGATAAACATGTAGTTGATAGTTTGACTAGGCCCTTGGCAAAAGGGAAGTTTGAAGCATTTAGAGACAGACTTGGATTGGTGCAGAATTCCTTCCTCGCTAAGAGGGAGTGTTGAGAAATATAGCTTGGACAGGAACTTTTGCATAGGTTCAGTGTGAATGCGCGAGAAATAGTTCGAGATAATTTGTATTGTCGAAAAGTAATTCTATTTTGTAATTCACTTTAGTAAAAAAGTGAGAAGTCTTATATTTAGCCGTTGAGTCTAAAAAGTGTATTTCATGCATCCATGACTTAGACTGGAAGTAATCTCAAAAATAGATTAGGGTTTTGGTCTTATCTAAAAGTATAAAGACAGGTTACGATAGAGAGTTTACACAAATATGCACAGTTGAACAGTTGAGCAGGTTGAGTGACCAGGAGGCAGAGAGAGAGAGCTGGAATTTATGCAGAGGCGATTCAGGACAGCTCAGCAGGCCATACCGCTCAGTTCAGTGTGATTTTGTAACCATGCAGCTGCTGTTTTTTGTCAGCTTGTGGAGGTTTCCTTGTAAGTTCTTCAAAGGAATGAAAAGCTGATTTTGGAGGAGTGATTACCTGTGCATGTGTGAAACTGTTTTATGCTTCCCCCATTTAATTTCCAGCTATTGTGTGATTAATGCTATGGTTTGGAATTTAATTTCAGCATTAATTAAATTCAGCAAGTTTCTTGTTTAATTGAGGTCATAAAACTTTAGTCACCTAGGCTTGGAATTTTTACAAACCGGAATGGGAGGCCCCGTTCTTGAGCAAAAACGGAAACGACCCAAGAAATGCTGTTTTCTATGGCTGTTCCCGTTTTCGTGAGAAACGGTTTGTTTGTATTGTATTTATGGAAACCGTTTTTCAGGGATTTGGAAACTGTTTCTGACATTAAAAATCTAAATGAATAAAAATGTGAACTGGTATACCTGCCTTTCATTAATTTTTTCTCACTGTACTGTTCCTGAAACCCTCAAAATCCTGTTACTAAAACAAATCTTTGGGCTGAAACACTAGTTGAACCCTGTAGCTGTGCTCAATTCTGTGCTGGAATGGATTCTAACTTTTGTCTAAATAGACTGTGCCAAATCAAATCTTACATCATTGTTGTGTTGCACATTGCCCATGTCTGGAGGTCAAGGCGGATATAATTTCGTGTTTCATTTTATACCCCATAGATACCAAGGGTTATGATGGACGTAAGTAAGATCAACCTTATAATGTGAAGAGAGATTAATTATTAATATGATAATCTAGGATATTATGGTAGTTTGGGGAAGTGTGCATTGGGGGATTGGGCTAGGCTTACTGGAACCTGAAATGGGCTCACTGACCTACAAAGTGTATATATATATATATATATATATATATATATATATATATATATATATATTGTACATTTCTTATATGTGAAACCTGTACACTGCGGTTCTCGTTCTGTTCTGGTAATGTTGGTTATAGCTGCAAGCCTTGGAATATCATGCCCGAGCATCTTCTGAAGTGGAATTAGTTCTTTTCCCTTTAGGTATTGCAACATACACATAATCATTATCAGGGTGACACTCCATCTCAACCACTAGACCACAGCCCAGCGGACACCAACCAAGGTTATGATTGGGCTCCTTTTCAGAGATGGATTTTAATCCAAAACGTTTCTGTAATGTTGGATACTTGAAGGACAGATTACTGTAAAGGAACTGATGGAACAGTCTAACCTAACCGTTGGCCCCAATTGTGAATAGTTGAGATGTTAGAATGTTTCAGAGGAATTCCTGGTTTCGTGCCATGACAGATACTTTAATGTTTACATTTGTAATGCTACATGAAACTGAATATCAGGAAAATGAAGTTACATTGCATTCTGTGAAGGTCTCTTTAACAGTACTACTGATTTAAAAATCCTACTTCCTACTTTTCAATCGCTTTAATTCCTTGTTAGGAATCAAGTGCAGATGTCAACAAATTAGTATTATAAAGAAGGATTAGTTGATGGCCCATGCTTTTCACAAAGCGTTCTTCTAGAGTCCTTGTCATAAGTTATAGCGAAGGAAACTTGAGAGGGATTATAAATTAAGAAAACTGGTATTCTGCAATGTGTTTGAGCTATGTATTCGAAGACAATGCAAACCTCCTAATTTGAAGATGTGCTTTTCAAGATGGAAGCATGCTACAAAGTGCCTGCTGGCACTTTTTCCCTTTAGTCGATTGTTTACAATTAGTCAGATAGTATCTGAGCTTGTTGTTGACAACAATAACTGTAGTCTTTATCTGTAGTTTGTATGGCTCTGTGTTTCATGTCATTAATATTTTTATAACTATAGTCTATAAATGTTGCTGATCTTTGTTATTTTATTTTATTAGCATGGTTCATTAACATCTTCAAAATTCAAAGAAGAATTGGTTTAAATTGATCAATCAACTTTGCTTATGCTTAAGATCAACCTATACTTAAAAGTATTGTTGGAACTTCATTCATGTTCCCATTTTTGGGGCAAGATTCTCTGTTTTGATGCTTTTCTTGTCAATCTTGAGACCTGGATAGTCATGTATGTTGCTGGCATAAGTTACTCAGAGATTGATATGTGAATAACCTTTAGTTGAAGGCATSCTATGTCTTATGTGTGGAGTTTGATTCCACATTCTGTGTTGCTAGGAAGTAGATATGAAGKGATACTTGGATACTAAGGAGTGTTTATAACTTTATATTTACTATATTCAATGCAATGTAGTGTAAACTAACTTATATGTTGAGTCAAATATTAATTTGTTTTTCTTGCAGAAGGATTCTCCCGTAGGGTCTCCAACACAGTCAGCCCACCCAGGTATGTCTCCATKATTTTTATGGTAATACTGCTTTATCTGATGTCATGCCATTAATACGTGAGGATAACATTGCTKCATTGATGTTTCTTAAATCTTTTATCTGATGAGGTTTCTTGTGTTACAGCAMGTTTTTCTCCAGATGATAAATACTCGAAGCATCGCACTTTGCTGAAGAAGCGATTTGGCTTACTGCCGACTCAGCAACCCCCACCCAGCTATTGACAATTKAATAGGCAAAGTTTTTATGKCTTTGCTAGATAYAGTAAGGATRRTTAGAGGTTATGGAGTTAACATAAATTATTCATTTCATTTACTCTGTAGTCTTTGCCCTGCCTTTTGGATGCATGTTCATGTTAGTTGTGTTAAGATGTATTCTGATGCTTTTTAATTTTGCACAAGACAAGTTGTAGATTTTGAATTGGGATTCAAATATATTGTTTAAGAGGGGCTCTGATCAGATAGAGAACTAATTATTATTCTGGGCTTCTATACGAGAATTATGTATATTTATTTATAGGCTAAACATTTACGATATCAACATAAGAAGCATATTAATACTGATGTGAAGTTGATATATAATGTCAAATCCTTTTTTTTCATCTTGTTATCAGACTTCTCCATTTATTGGGAATGGTTAGAAGTTGGTATACATATTTCCCTTTCAAGTCTCAAGTCAAGTAGCTATAAAATAAATGAGTTAATATTTTTGTGAATAATAAATGAATGAATGATCACATAAGAAAATTTAAAGTTCAATATGTATTGAAAGGCCCTCATGAATGCTGAAGATTTAGAGAGAAGATTGGAGT
>JASDQU011402588.1:69758-80438 GCA_032191745.1 Picea mariana | reverse complement strand
TATCTCTTGGAGGTCAATTTTGATGTTGTGGAGGTTTACTTTGGCATGTTAAGAACTTTTTATTGAATGGTATGGTTTCTTTAACTTGTTATTATCATTTGTAATTCAAGTTGAGGTTGTTTTGGCCAAGGATAGATAGGGAGTATAATGATATACACCCCTATCCTAGTTTCCACCATTTTATCAAGATTTTTTACAAGGTTTTTGTTGAGGAAGTAAGAGGATTTACACCCCTCATATTCAAACCCTAGCTAGGTTACTTGCCTTGGGAAGTAAGAGGATTTACACCCCCAAGGGTTTAGTAATCCTAGCTCTTTATTTTGACCCCATTAGTCCATAACTAAAGGCACTAATCTTGCATTGGAGAAACAAATAATTGCCTTGGGAAACATCATTTCTTGTCATATTTACTTTTTGCAACTTGGGTTGTGTTCGTTGTGCTTAGAGCACCTCACAACCACTAGGGAGTCCCAATCAAAGGGATAGTTCTTTCTGCTGTTACAAATTTACATATTCAGCCATTATGGCTGTAGAAACCCTAACTTAATTGTTTGAATAACTCTCTAATCAACCATTGAAAATTACCCAAAGTTTGCACACTTGTCTTTCTTGCTCTAGCGCACCTTTTGGCAAAGTTTGGAGGATTTTTAGTGGCTGATTTTCTTTCTGTAACACATTGATTGTTACAGACATAAGGATGATACAATTTTCTGCAGAAAAGTGTTTACAGCAGATTTGTCTTTTCATGCTAGTATCTTGGCCTTTAATCTTGAGTTTTGCTAGTATTTGGCTATTCTTTCTCTTGTATATTTCACTTGATCTCTAGAATATATATTGTAGTGTATGGTGCCAATTTATTGCTGATATACATTGTTATTAAAAACTTCTATTAGGGACAACAACCTTAACTTGTTTGTCCAATTGATTATATTTCAATATATGCTTGTTTTTCTTGTGTCTTGAGAAGGGATTTCACCATTTGCAGGTTACTCAAAATACTTGGCAACCCTTGCACCTTCCCAAGAATCCATTCCAAGACCTTCATACCATTTATATTTGACCTCTAGGGACATCATCTCCATCTTCATATTTTTCCATCTCATTCCCCCCAGGGTCACCAGGATTCCCCCCTTGAGGTGACTACCTCACCTCTAAAGTGACAGGGACACCTGCCTAAGGTGATAGTGGGTAGGCGACCTCTTAGTTGTCACCATTTATTGGTTGGGTCGGGATTTTCCAAGCCTACTACTTGTTCTATAACAACATCAACATAGAAAGTGGCGATTTCGAGACTTTCGGCGGATGTCAACATAGAGAGTGGCGAGTTCAAGAATTTTTATTTCCAGGATGAAATTAATCAGTTTCTCAGCCTCATCATAACACTTTCTACAACAACAAGGATATTTTCCTCAGGGAGCTCATAAAAAAATCATTCGATGTAAGTATGAAAATTAATTTGATTAAAAATATTTCTGTGGTTGGGGTTTTCATGATTGATCGGAATGGCCACAGTTTTGTCAATAGACTGTCAACGTTTCGGATCCAAATTAGGATCCATCTTCAGGACAATGAGCCTAGGTTCAGATGATGAGAAGATTTGGTTTTAAATACTGGAGTTGACGTGAAATATAGGTGTCGGCTAGGTTGTTTGGTAAATTTCTTTTTTAGTGTGATTAAGTTTTATTAGAGTTTTGTTTTAATTTTCTTTGAGATTATTTTAAATTATTATTAAATCAATAATTATTAATTTTTGTTTTAATTAACTAGACTCTAGGTAATTAGTAGGGTTTATTTTTAGGTATTTAAGTAGATTATTCAATTATTTTAGGGTTTGCTTATTATTGTTATTTAGGGTTTAATGTTTCTTAAAAAGTTATTCATTAATTTAAGGCTTAAAACTTAGTTATAATCAAGTATGTTTATAAGATTATAGGTATAAAGGTTTAAAGGTTCTTAATAAGTTATCTTGAGCTAGGTTAGTTTTAATTTTATTGTTTAAGATTATGAGCAATTCTATTCCTAAGCCTTTTAATATTCTTTAATGAGAATGTTTATTTTAAAAGTGTTTTATATTCGAGAGTGATTTCTAATTAGGTGGGGTTAGATAAAAATGGGTTTTAATGAATTAATCTTAAAATTTTTGAGATAGTTTTTATCAATGATTATTACTATTTATTGTGAATCAAAGGGAGCTAGTTTTTGCTTAGTTCTAACCCACTATCTCTGTTCAGGTTGCTAGGATGTTTGCGGATTTCAATGGGTTCTCTAACACGTCGTTTAAAGAGGTGATTTTCTTTGGCGAGGATAACAATATTTATTAATCTTTGAATTCCCATTCCCATCGCATTGGATAACAAAAAGTCCTCTCTTACAACATTTGGCAGGAAACCTGCCCTTTATAAACAACCCTTTATAAAAACATGGCTCTTGAATCAAAAGTTTTGTTTGTATTCCTTTTCTTTGAACCAACGACTACAAGGAATCATTGTGCCAATGACTGCAAGGAGCTCCTACCACATAATTACCATTGTGCCAATGACTATAAGGAGCTCCTACCACATAATTGTCATTATGCCAATGACTACAAGGAGCTCCTACCACATAATTGTACCAACGACTGCAAGGAGCTCCTACCACAAACTATTTCTGCCTATTTCAACCGGTATATATGCTACCACATAACCCTGTTATCATGACACTACTTTGGTTTTTTTGTCTTTTCATATGGCATACAATAACTCGGGAGGAAGAAAAATAGTTTTAGGTTAGCCACGATATTTGAGTCTACCTTAATGGTTAAGTAAGTATGTGAACCAAAGAAGAAAGAAATGATTAAAATATTAAGATATTTTTTTACAAATTTATACCTTTACCAATTTGGAAAACTATTATTTATTTAAATGTTTGTAAGATATATTTGCAAATTGATGTATATATAAAATATTCAAGTATTATTTATTTAAATATTTGTAATATATATTTGTAAATTAGTGTACATGTAAAATGTCATGTTATTGCTTAAATTTATGAAATAAAAAATCTAAGCAATAACATGACATTGCGGAGATCGGGAGGAAGGTTAAAGTTCAGGGTAGTTGTGGTTCATCAATCCATTACACTTGTTGGATCTAGGAAAATATGGATCTATGTGGTAGAAAGAAGGAGGACGTAAGGGACGTGGTCATAACACCTGGACAATGGAGCTGAAAAGAGAGTGGGAGGAGATAAGGATTGGAAGAGAGGGCTCAGAGAGATTAAGCAACCTGGTAAAGGGTTAAGACATAAGGAGCTTCTATTAAGATCTCAAGGGATAACAGAAAAAAAATTTCTCTGTTAGAATTTTGAATCAACAGAGAATAGAGATCAATCCTAGGCACCCTGTTAAGGGTTTAGAGCACCCTAAGATAAATTGGGTCGCTCTAACAGTTAGCAACAGATTTGGATATAGGCCAAGTTCACAAATAATTTGGAACGGTTCATATCTAACTTGCATTAGTTTGGTAACAGAGAAAGGAATTCTCTTGATAGGGAATTGCAGAATTATAGAGATAAAATGTGAAGGTGGAGTTCAGGTTGGAAATCTGATAAGAATATAGTATGCATAGGAGAATACATAAGGAGGCCAAAGATATTCTACACAAAGTAATTCATATTTAGGGAAATATGATAAAAAAAGGAAGACACAAATAATAGTCCATTCAAGTGTAGATGAATGGTGGAATAAGATCATGCATAGATATTGAATGTTGATATACTCTTATTCTAACTTTGGTTTTGAGTTTTTTTGCAGGTTAAAACAAACTGAAGGTTGATAGCAGCATACAACTAGGAGGCTGTGATAGAAGAAAAATTTTGGTCTTGAAGAAAGAACTGGCAAAGAACCTTAAGGATCCAACTGAAAGATGGAGAAGGAGGATAAAGTTGAATGTTCTTAGAAGAAGTGGAGTACTACAAAAGCCCAAGAGGAGCAAAGGAGTTTCTCAAAAGGTGGTTCCAGAGACAGAGAACCAATTAGATACCAAGAGGTCAAACTCAGAGAGAATATTGAATTGGTATGAATACATGTATGGAGGCTTGCCAAGAGAAGGATTAGAGGCAGCCCACATGTGAATAGATGAAGTTCACAAAGGAGGGGAAGACAATGATCACTGAAGGTCATTGCAGAGATTCAGAGGAAATCCACAACAAAAGGAAATGTGCCAAGGTAAAGGGCATGGAGAAGATGATTCAACAAGAGTTTGATAGAGATATGACTAAGATAAAAGGTAAACTCAGTTACATGGTGAAGCTACTACAAGAGGAAGATATGTAAGAGAGCTAGAGACATGGATGGAGTATGAACAAGAAATTCTAGTGGCCAGTGATGCAGTTATACGACGAGAAAGTTTGGGAAAGATTGCAGGAATTGAAGCATAGGATGAATGCTTGGATACAGAAGGATAAACTCATAGGAACCGAGTTTAGATACCGGCCATTGACAACAAAGGAAGGATATCACTATTTTGAACCAGAGCAAGGAGACATCCTTGGAGAGGATGATGTGGAGAGGAGACTAGTTGACAGTCTCATAGACTCTTTGGAGATTTTAGATCAAATGCTGAGGATATGTTGACAAAGGAATCGAGAGAGGATGAAGGCATTAGTGTTTTTAAAACTGATTATTTGAGTATGTTTGTAGGTAAATCAGGTGATAGACAATCACTTGAAGTTGTCATGAAGATGGAGGAAGAAAAGGAAATGAACAAAGAAATTTTGAGAGGGAAAGATCAGAATTTCATTCTGATGGAGAATGAGGCTATGTTGTCTCATGAAGACAACCAAGGGAGCACACATACACATTTGGATGATGAAGGAACTGACATACAATCAAAAGGATTTGGTTTTACAGGTGAAGAAGAATTGGCTCATGAAGATAGCGAACATGAAGTTGTATAGAAGCATTCTGATGAAATGCCTATTAGGTGGAATGAAGTGATAGAGTTGTTAGAGAGATTGTTGATAGGATCTGTATTAGAAAAATGAGAAAGTACAACCAATAAAAGGACATGTTGACATATGTCTAGCAATGGAAGATAAATGTTTATTGCATATAAAGAAAAAGAGGTAAATTTTAATTTTAATTTTAATCTGGAAATTCCAAGCATACAAGTGGAAGATGAACATGACATGGAAGTAGAACCTAGACTAGTTCCTAAAGGTGAAGGTAGTGCTCAAGTGATAAGTATTGAGGAAGAGTTACATTTTCTAGAAAGATGGCTGACTAAAGATGAAGACTAAAGAGAATATGTAGACCTGATTCAAGTAGAAGAGAAAATGAATGTGTCAATTAGAGGTGGAACAAAATAAGGAAATCAAAGAAAGAATCTTGAAGATATAATTGAGGACATGATTAAGCAATTAGTGGACAACAACAACAAATGGCAGAGTATGTACCAACCAAAGGACTAGCTGGACATAGAGGTTGAGATGATATGTAAGCTGATGAGGAATATGTTTCAGAAGAAGAAGACAACAACAAGGAAGAAAATCATAAGTAGCAAGCAAGTGACAACAACATATTGTGAAAGAAAAGATGATGGGGCATTGAAGCATAAAATGTGGAAGCCAGGAGAAGTGAAATCAACAACAAATAAACAATAGAATAGAGAAGAAGATGGAGCAAGTGGAAGGCTTCAGTACAAAGTTTGGGACCCTGAAGGGTTTTCATCAACATGTGAAACACATGATCAGGAGATCATGAATGTTTTTAACCTTGGGAGTTTGATGCAGGAGCATCTTGCTTCCAAATTATTGTACAATTTCCTAGACTAGGAGGTCTGGTGTTTTCAAGGGAGTTGGTTCTCAAAGTCTTGATTTATTTTTAATTTGCTATGTTTTGATTTGTTTGAGTGAAGAATATGTGTGTGGGGATATAATTGTAAATGTTCTCAAATATGTAAGAACATGAGAGATATTAGGCTTGTGAATATCTCATAAGGATCTTAGGGATTAGGAGATCCTACAATAGGGATTTGGTTGAGTAGAAAGTGGATCAGAGAGGATCCTTAGGATTTGTTGAGGATTTGTTGGATCTGAACTAGAAATAGTTTAGAATCCCTCTTGTATATTATTGTAAGCCTTAGAGGCAAAAAGAAGAGCTGGAAAGATACAAAAGATTAGGCCAGACATCAAGGATGTGGCCAAAAACGAATGTTAATCAGGCCAATAGAGTGAGGATTGCAGTCTGTTGATTTAATCTAGACAAAGGAAGGCCCGTGAGAATGTATAATTGTATGTAAACCTATGTATATGAATACAAAGGAAATACTCTATTTCGAGTATTCTGGAAGCCTCTGAATGTACGTCTATTATCTGTGTATTGTATACCTCTGTGAGGAAAAAGGGTAAGTCTATGCATACAGTGAGACTATGTAATTGCAGGTGTAGGGTTCATGTTGCATGGACACAAATGAGAATTATGGAGAGGATGCCTTGTACAATCCCATATTCAAAATGAGATAAGAGAATTTTATTCCAGTGATCATCGATCAAAAGAAGGATCGATGATCCTATTGAAATATGAAGGTGAGAGATCATCATGATCACATGGAGAGCTACAACAACCGTGCAATCATTCTACCAATGGTTGATAACCGTTCGATCATGAGGAAAGTAGTAATCGATAATCGATGAGTCATGAGTCATGACCGTTAGATCTAGAGGTAGAGAGGAGGACCTTCAGGTCAATGACTGATTAAGTTGTGACCATCAGATCATGTTGGAGACAGATCAACAGATGAGAACAACTACAGAAGTCCAAAGGAAAATTAATGGGCGAGCTACTTCACACCCTGCAATAAAATAGGATCGTTGATCTCGATAGATCAACAGATCAACGATGAACTTCGACCTGCAATGGATGAGCATCTTTACATTGTGGAGATTGGGAGGAAGGTTAAAGTTCAAGCTAGTTATGGTTCCGCAATCCATTACACCTGTCGGATCTGGGAGTAGACAGATATATGTCGTAGAATGAAGGAGGATGTAAGGGACGTGGTCATAACACCTGGACACTGGAGCTGAAACGAGAGTGTGATCATCTAAGTATTGGATGAGAGGGCTCAAACAGATTAAGAGACCTGGTAAAGGGTTCAGACACAAGGATCTTCTATTAATCTCTTGAGGGATAACATAACCAAAATTTCTCTGTTATAATTTTGAATCAATAGAGAATAGAGATCAATCCTAGGCACCATGTTAAGGGTTTAGAGCACCCTAAGATAAATTGGGTCGCTCTAAATGTGGGATGTGTTAGCAGCATATTTGGATTTAGGCCAAGTTCACAAAGAATTTGGAACGATTCATATCTAACTTGCATCAGTTTGGTATTAGATAAAGGAATGCTCTTTATAGGGAATTGCAGAATTGGAGAGACAAAATGTGAAGGTGGAGTTTAAGTTAGAAATATGATAATAAGATAGTAAGCATAGGAGAATACATAAGGAGGTCAAAGATATTCTACATAGAGTAATTCATATTTAGGGAAATCTGATAGAACAAAGCAGAGGAAAATAACAATCCATTCAAGTGCAGATGAATGGTGGAATAAGATCATGTAGATATATTGAAGGCTGATATGCTCTTATTCTAACTCTGGTTTTGAGTTTTTTTGCAGGTTAAAACAAACTGAAGGTTGATCGCAACAGACAACTAGGAGTCTGTGATAGAAGAACAATTGTGTTATTGAAGAAAGAAGTGGCAAAGAACCTTGAGGATCCAACTGAAGGTTGGAGAAGGAGGAAAAAGTTGAATGTTCTTAGAAGAAGTGGAGTACTATAGAAGCCCAAGATGAGCAAAGGAGTTTCTCTAAAGGTGGTTCCAGAGACAGAGAACCAATTAGATACCAAGAGTTCAGGCTCAGAGAGAAGCTTGAATTGGTATGAAGACATGTATGGAGGCTTGTCAAGAGAAGGATTAGAGGCAGCCCATAGGTGAATAGATGAAGTTCAATAAGGATGGGAAGACAATGATCACTGAAGGTCATTGCAGAGGTTCAGAGGAAAGCCACAATAGAAGGAAATATGCCAAGGTAAAGTGCATGGAGAAGATGATTCAACAAGAGTTTGATAGAGAGATAACTGAGATAAAAGGTAAACTCAGTTACATGGTGAATCTACTACAAGAGGAAGAGATGCAAGAGAGATAGAAACATGGATGGAGTATGAAGAAGAAAGTCTAGTGGCCAGTGATGCAGTCATATGAGGGGAAGCTTTGGAAAAGATTGTAGGAATTGAAGCAGAGAATGAATGCTTTGATACAGAAGGAGAAAATCATAGGAACTGAGTTTAGATACATGTCATTGACAATAAAGGAAGGAGATCACTATTGTGAACCAGAGAAAGGAGACATACTTGGAGAGGATGATGTGGAGAGGAGACTAGTTGACAGTCTCATAGACTCTTTGGAGAGTTCATATCAACATGATGAGGACATGCTGACAAAGGATTTGAGAGAGGATGAAGGCCTTAGTATTTTTAAAACTGATTATTTGCGTATGTTTGCAGGTAAAGTAGGTGATAGACAATCACTTGAAGCTGTCATGCAGATGGAGGAAGAAAAGGAAATGAACAAAGACATTTTGAGAGGTAAAGATCAGAATTTCATTCTAATGGAGAATGAGGCTATGTTGTCTCATGAAGACAACCAAGGGAGCACACATACACATTTGGATGATGAAGGAACTGACAAAAAATCAAAAGGATTTGGTTTTACAGGTGAAGAAGAATTGGCTCATGAAGATAGCCAACAAGAAGCTATAGAGAAGCATTCTGATGAAATGACTACCAGGTGGAATGGAGAGATAGAGTTGTTAGAGACATTGTTGATAGGAAATGAATCATAAAAATGAGAAAGTACAACCAATAAAAGGACATGTTCACATATGTGTAGCAGTGGAAGAGAAATGATTATTGCATGTAAAGAAAAAAAGGTAAATTTTAATTTCAATTTTAATCTGGAAATTCCAGGTGTTGGCCCTTGGTTATGAAAGTAAGTGAAGATCAAGGAAGAAAAGGTAGAATGAGAACTACGTGGAAGAAACAATGACTGTTACTAGGTCGAAGTGAGCAAAAGAGAAGAAAAGACAGAGAGAAGTAAAAGGAAGCAAGCCGTTGGAAGAGGAGACCAAGGATGACAGATCAACAAGGAAGAAGGATCATGGACAACTCAACAAGAAGAAAAAGTCACCGTTGGATGCTTTGGAGCACCGCATGGGAAGGAAGGAAAGACAGGCTGGCGAAGCCCTGAAAACGTGGGTCAAGTTGACCTAGGGTTTTAGACAACTAGGGTTTTTGTTTCTAGGGTTTTAACACCTAGGTTTCATCCTAAGGATGTTGGTGAGTGATTGTAATGTATAAATAGAGGTCTAAAGGACCTGGGTTGGGTTGTTGTTGGTGATTATGATTATTGTTTTCTTTGTCATTGGGTGATCGAGTGATTAATATTGTGTGAGAGAGAAGTGTTGAGTACGAGAGAGAGAGGAGGGGAGAGAGAGAGAGAGAGGAGAGAAAGAAGATATACTGGGTTCCAATATCAACCCTACAGCTGGGTGCGCAGGGAGGGGAGAGAGAGAGAGGAGAAGAAAGAAGATATACTAGCTGAGAGCGCAGACAAGAACTGTATGCTTCATCTTAATATATTATAAAGCACATTTCTGTGGACGTAGCTCTAGAAAGAGGGTGAACCACATATACCTTGTGTTGTGTGTGATTGATGCTATGTTCTTTTCCCTTTGATATATTGTTATTTCATTATTGTGTTAGATCTAATAGATGTGTGGAATAGATGTAAGATGATAAGTGACATATGCATGTTGTATTGTTCTAGTGTTGGATCCACTTGATATTTCCCTTGGTTGTAGACATCTCTATCCTACAAACCCCCCATAGCTGCTTTGGGTGAGACTGCATCTACTTCACAGGTGTTGTTGAAAGGGCCAGTAGTTAGGGCTTGTTGGTGCGCTCTTGGAGCTGAACCCTAGGTCTGCCCCTGTGCCAACAAATGGTTCTGTTGCCGGGACAAGAATATTCTTGAGGGAATGTCAAGGCGGTTCCCATCAAAGACAGATATTCAAAAGTGGATAGAGGATCAAGAAAAGGACTTCGCTGTATCCCAAAACAAGAACCCTAATCTTAGTATAGAGGATTGGTTAGGAAGATATATCTTTACCGATATACATGAGATTTTCTTTGGAGGAATCCATCAGGAGCTATACGAGTGGTCAGCTAGGTTAGCAAATACTCAGTTTGAGATCAAATATAGGCCACCTTTGGTCTGGACATCAACGCTAATCAAGAAGGTTAAGAGAGTTGATAACACTGTATCAAGAGAAGTATATCACTGTTTTGATAGTACCATTGGAGGGTACATCACTGATTTTGCTGTTGATAGAGTAGAGTCAAATAGCCAAGACGAGAGATATTTTTTCAGGGGACTGAGAGGTAAATTTTTACATTTTCTAAAGTTGAGGATCAAGATGCTATTGCATGAGAAGAACATCTTGAAGATATAGTAGATTGGTTG
This sequence comes from Picea mariana, assembly GCA_032191745.1. Lineage (NCBI taxonomy): Eukaryota > Viridiplantae > Streptophyta > Pinopsida > Pinales > Pinaceae > Picea > Picea mariana. Next base: position 69,878 of record JASDQU011402588.1, on the reverse strand, counting down.
GATCTGGGAAAATCTAATGGTCAGGAATTCAGACAGCGACAACGACACAGAGGCTGGACATACGCGTAGTGGGAGAGAATTTAGAGAAGTTCATCTTGTGAACTTGTTTAAGAAGAACTA
>JASDQU011402587.1:17192-28306 GCA_032191745.1 Picea mariana | reverse complement strand
ACATTGTATGGCTTGGATGTACTCATCTTCTGTTAGATTTAGCTCTATCAAGAAGCCGTCGAAGCTCATTAACTCATCAAAGTCTCATTATTATAGAAATGTGAACAAGGATTTAAATTTCTCAATGAAAACATTGTCCTCTAAACTAAGTGGCTCTATGATTCTTGTTGTTCTCATTGGCGACACAGGGAAGTTGTATCTGCAATGTGAGTTTTTTCGTTTTTTACAACTTTTTGTATCATAATGTCTATGAACTTTGGAAAGTTCTGGATCCAAATGATCTTTGTTGCATGTTATGTATTTTTCCACAAACTGTTTGATCTGTGATTTTTTGTCAATTCCATAGAACAATGTACCCTCTATCCACAACAGTAAGTGGTCATGCTCACTCCATGGAATTCAGTCACAAGAAAGTAGTCTGATATTTTTCCGAAAAACGTTTCATCATGGCATATCAATTGTCTCAAAGAATTTATTCTATGTCTATAGTAGCGAGTACATGTCACTGGGTCTTTTCTTATGAGGTAGTCAATGTCATCATTTTCCAGTGTTTCAGTTTGTTTTTTATGTTTCCCATTCCTATGCAATTTAGATACTGTAGCCACCAACGGATCCCAATGATTCTCTACACTTGTAAATGTGATGAAAAATGTTGTTGGTCCCAATTGTCGGATCATTGCAAAAATAGTTTTCTTCTTTTGTTGCAAATAGTCAGGAGAGATGCGAATGTTTTTGACATCTATGTATCCAATATCAGATTTCAAGATTTTTTCTAGGCTTGCTTTGTAATTGACATATTTGGCCAACAAATTTCTTCCTTGTAGCTGGCCTTTTCTTATTCGCACCCACATGCAAGAAAACATTTGCTCTATTATTATGCACATTGTTTTGAATAAAAAAATTCTCATGTGACAGGGGAAGTCACCGCTTGAATGTAGCATCTCCCATCGAACTATTTTATGGTAATTGAATCGTTCTATAACGTCATTGGGATGTGGATCTCCATAGAATAGTGTTGGGAAGTTCATTTCCTTAGCAAATTTGTCCTTGAATATTCCAAGTGGAAGTTTCCCCTCAACAGGTGCAATTTTGACAATCTTGTCTTGCAAGTCACGAATGTGTTGTGAGTCAGTGAATCCATGTATCAATGTTTCAGCAAGTGTTTCATTCTCCAATTCATCACATGTATCAAATTCACTAGCAATTTCGAGAGTCTGTGCAGGGTTTTCATTCCCTTCTCCAAGAACATTGTTCCAGTTCTCATTTATACAAATGTTATGTGCTTTGTACAAGGCCCTGGAACATAAATCTTTTAATTCTTTCATGACAACATGCACACACACTTTACCTGTCTGGTATGCATTCTTGTATTGCAAGCGTCTTTTGAGAGCCACAAAAATTGTCATTGTATCGCTAATGAATTGTGGCAAGGATTTTTGCACAACATCTAGTTGGACATGCACATTAATAATTGATCCCGTTAAGCCCATTTGGGGTCGTTTATAGCCCCAAGGTCTGATTTGTGCAAATGCAATTCATAGAGACACAAGTCTCTCTTCAAGTTCTGTAAGTGCACTTACATCTGGTAGTGGTGTATTACATCTTATTTGGTCAGGTGTTGCAAAGTGTGGCATTTTTCCATTTTCAAGCGATCGTTTGCATGGAAGACAAATATTGCCACTGGAAAATGTTTTATCATTTTGTGTCAAGCAAAGGTATTCTGTTTCCAAATCAGGCGTGAAAAACTTGGTGTTTTTTTCAAAATTCAATTCATCACAAATTGCACATGCAATGGAAGGAGTGCCTTTGATTTGTTTCATATAGATCTGTTTTGAATCTTTCTTCCATAGGGAAGTATGTGTAGAAAGTGTTTGCCAGTTTTCATTGGTAGCAGTGCAAGGTGTTGTCTCTAGCCCATGAAATGTGGTTTTTTCCTCTCGGTCAGTCCCATGACCATTTTGGGATATGTGATCATACATGTTTCTCTCATGTATCTATTTCTTCAAGATATGGTAGGTTAACTTATGATTTCCACTAGAAACTAGTTCCACTTGTTGAGAAGCCATGTTGGAGGTGGAAGCAACATTTCTTATGAGAATTGCATCATCACCGTCTCGATAATGAAAATTTTTATGTTCTTTTTCATTCAACATGTGATGTTTGTGCTCAACAGAAAAAGCAAAAATGTGATTGTGTTGTGCATGAACAATTTTTTTTAGGTTGTGATATGTCAGTTTCTGTCTAGAAGGAAGCGTAGTAATGTATTTTTTTCTCTCACGTATGACCTTTTTCAAGTTGTGATAAGTTAGTCTACATTTTTTGTTCAAGGTCGGGATGACCTCATGGAAACTGGGATGAGTTTCATTCTAATTAAATAGCATGTGGCGCTTATGAAAATTCGATGTGGTTTGGGTGGCATTGACACTGGACACTGAACTGGTAGTATTTCCTATACTACCAATGTATTTTTTTCTCTCATGTATGACCTTTTTCAAGTTTTTATAAGTTAGTCTACATTTTTTGTTTAAGCCCTGTATAGCCTCATCACAACTCGGACGAGTTTCATTCTCATTAAATAGCATGCTACGCATATGCAGATTCAATGCGGTTTGGGTGGCATGGACAGTGGAACCTGAACTAGTAGTATTTCCCATCAAAGGTTGATAATGGATATGTGGCATATTTGTTTTCAACGAGATTATGCCAATTATTCAATCGTAGTTTGAATCAATACACCAGGAATGGATGGTGTCATCTAACAGGGCCGACCAGACCTGGATATTTACTCTAAATATGATAGATAGCTATTGCAAACAGAATCCGCCACTCTATACATTTCCTTTTTCATATGGAAATGCCATGTCTACAATGTATTCTTTCCAGCTTCCAATTGTCATCATATTTTCTAGGAGATATGGTGAAAGGTGTTGATGCAAGCAACTAAAAGCCTGTTGGTTGCTGCCTATAATTGCATTGCAAAAGGATTGTACAGTGTGTTGATGGGTCCTAAGTCCCTTGATTCAACAGCAGGAACCAAACCCACCACTAAGGCCCGATTAGACTCTACAACGTTTAATAGTGGAATGATTCTCTAGATCTTGCGATCCAGCCAATTTATCGATGGGATTTATGTTTTCTTGTGAAGGCTCTTCCTTCAGTTCAGACTATCTCTTTTTGTATTTTCTCTTGGGGTGGACCGATATGAGACGTAATCCGGTATAAATCAACTTGGAAACAAAATAGAATTAATCTTAACAACTGGGGAAGAGGTTGAACTTGGGATAACCTGCTACTCAAGCATGTAGATGACAATTTTACACCACAGGCCTAGTACTAATACATTAACCATGTGAGCATCCAATTATTGTCTGAGAAACTAATTACCAGAAAGAAAACACTTATGCGATAAGACTTGATGAAAATCAAAATAATTCACCTACTTAATCATCAATCACATAATAACACCATGATTCGTCTTCATCATGAAAGTAAAGAACAACCAAATATTGCACCAGATAACTTGGCAATAGATTAAATAGCTCTTACTCATTACAACATCATTCATGAAACAAGATAGGAAATAGTTCTTCTCCACATCCAATCACATGCATTTGATGAAAATAACTTTTTCTTTGGTCTAGAAGGACTTCTCAATTCAAAGGCAAGTTCAAAATAATTCTTAACAACCAGAAAGAAAGAGTTCTTGCAACAACCATCGACCCTTAACTAATTGGTCGATGTTTTTATTTATAAAATAAAATTAAACTAAAAATAACAGCTAAGTGTAGTTTAAACAAAACACAATTCGCCACGTGGCGTCCTCTTCTAATAGTTTCTTTAACAGTCAACTCAATGTATCCATTCGAAAGGGTGACTTTTCTCATACTCCGACCAACTGATAAACAACTCATCGCAAGTTTGGTCCCATGGAAATTTGTGTTGCTCCATAGGAGCCGCATAAATTCCTCTAACCTCCACCGCATGCTCTCGGTACTTCACTAGACTGGTGTTTAACTAGTGTAGCACAGTCTGAGATCTGATCAGATGTTCCATAAATATTTTCACTTGTCCTGGCGTTGTGTTGGTCACACTTCGCTAGCTCTTCGGCCCATAATAAATCTTTCTTGGTATGCGATTCGACTATGTCGCACAAGTTGACGAAGTCGTCGAGGGTGTTGAACTCTACGAGTCTGATATCCTTCATCTCTTTTTTAATTTCCCCCCAATGTTTCTCGCATTTGGCCCACTGTTCTTGAATTTCTCAGTGTGATTCCTGAGACATCTTATCCCAATACCTGGTTGGTCGCTTCATGCGATCAAGACTGCTTTTTCCCAGCACCCAGATGTTGTGTTCTTCTTTATCCCAACCCTGTTGAACTACATCAATGTGTTTGAGTCTCTATATGGCTTGTTGTGCTCTTTCATGCCACCACTCTATATCCTTTCACGTTGTGAGTGCCATGAGAGTGTCTTCCTAGAGCACAACTATCTTTTCAGTAAAAAGGTGCCTCTCTTTTTTGAATTGGCTGTAAGCTTCTTCGAACTTGCTTCTTAGGTATACCGTGATTTGAGTGGCGCCCTAATAATGTTCATCCAGGTGGCACAAATGTTCCAGTTCCTTCAGGGCAGTGGCCAACTCCTTTTCATCTCATTTGGATCTGCCTAGGGTGGCATCTGAGAGTGCCATCCCCACGTCGAGGAGCTCAGATGTTCTGGCATTTTCTGTGTTTATCAAATTTTCCTCTGTTGTGATAAGGATGGAGCGATCCAATGTGATCCTCCTTTTCTTTGTAGTTCTCTGGACGATGTCTTTCCTCTTTTGATCATGGGATATCACATAAATATCGGCTACCTCATCCATAGGTTTGGAAATCTGTTGATCACCCCATGTGAGTGTGTTTCCCAAATTTCCAGTGGTGTATATTTGTTCAAGATCAGGTTCTTGAACTTTCTCGTTGTGCTCCGAAGGCCTAGCCTCCACCTGTCACTTATCGGGGATCTAAGTATCGAGAGGAATAGAGGTGTCAGGAAAAGACTCTATACTTACTTGTTCATCGATCATTGAAACATCGATTTCCTTTTGCAAAGATCCTTCCTTTGGCTCATCCGGTTCTGACTTGTCCTTTGGATTGTCTACTCGGGTTTCGAGTGTATCGAGCCTCTTTGTGTTGGGAACATTTTCGGTTTCTATTTCATTTCATGGGATATACTGGTTTAGAACCTTGGGAGTAGGAGAAGAAGTCTTCTCAAGTCCCTTTTCTTCTTGGACACACACAGGGGTCCCGCGAGATGCCTCTGGGCTTTCATCATCACTATATATATTTATAAACTCACTCAAAGGATTAGGCATGCTTGTCTCTACTGATACCCAGCCTGTCTCTGGTTGAGTCGTCACACCTACCGACGATCCAGCCAGTGGCATTGTGGAGTCAGGTTTATCTAACCTATTGATGTTATCAAGGTTCCTGAAATCATGGTTGCTTGGCCCCGCCAGGATTTATTCTAGGATATCGTTCAAAAGCCTTGCAAATCTGACGAGGTCTGGGTTATCCTACATCTGCTTCATTATCTGTTGGGTCTGTTGATACATGAGTCCCCCCATCACCTTCACAGCTTGAACCTCAGAGAAATTCCTATATTGTACTGGGGTTACATGGGGAGGCTTTGCTATTTCGGTGGCTTTCTGAGGAGCTTCCACTGCTTCAACTGATTCGGGTTCTATCCTTTCTTCGTTGGCCCTGAGGATTTCCTAAGACGATTGTTCCAAGACTGTTGCTTTTTCATCCCAAGTCATGGCCTTAAACCTGGTTTCTTTAGGTTCAACCATCCTTGCCACCACCTCATCCCATATTTGAGCATTTTCGGTGAATACCTCATCCTCAAACCTAGCATGGAAATATGGCTAGCAGGATGATACTTGTGACACATGCTTCAGGACCACACCTTGGGGTCGTGCTTGCAAAAACGGTCAGTCTGGAATCAAAAATCCAATTGTCTTAACCCTTCTTTCTTGGCCTGTGTGGTGTACTTTACCATGTAGAAACCAATATGAAACCCATAGGGTATGAAGGCACACTTCTTATCCTTTACCAAAGTAGCATTAAAACCTTGCAGGATGGTCTAATAATAGATTTCCCCTACTACTGGTCAATCGGGGACATATACAGGTAACAGATGGGGTGCTCTAGTGGCGCCAAAAACCCTGATGTCAGTATCTCTCTCATCCAGATAACAATGGCCAACTTTCGATACAACCTTTTTGGCTTCATCCGACAGCCTTGGGCACTCTTTCTTGAACAACAATAAATGAATGTGTGCAATAAATTGATCACACATGAGAGAGTAGGATTTCTTGTACCTCTTCTCCCCCAAGATGCCGAAATACACATGGATTGGGAGCTCTAATGTGTGTCAGCTCAAGTTCATTCTAGAAAATACATTTCTGGCACAAATGATGTCCAATAGATAAGAATCCATTTAGAAGGATGGGGTTTCTCCCTATTTTGGTGTCTGAGCCTGTCATATGCAAGTGCTCAGCTATTTAGATATGATGGCACCCCAGTTAAAACCTATTCCAGAAATGGCTACCGTATAAACTAGAGGCATCCAATCCTCTGAAAACATGGAGCAATCTTTCTCCCCATGCAATCGGTAGAGGAGGGCCATCAGATAGATGTATGGCTCCCTCAAGTTAGCAGTCGGGTACCAATCGGAGGTCCGATTGGTGAAATTTTTATCCTCTCTCCACCACAACGCCATCGCCTTGCGGGTGTCATTTTTCTCATAGAATCTTACAACAAAATCAGTGTTTAGTTGTTCTTTCAGCTCTCTAACCTTGTAGTAATTCTGCACTTCCACTGGGAGGAAAACTCTGACACACTCGTTGTTTTCGTCATTAATCAAACATCTTTGTGTGTTAGTGTGATCGATAAGCCATTTCAGGATTTTGATGCAAGGGAATACTGGATTCCTACTCGCCACCGTGTGAAGATACGCCTTTTGAACATTCGAGAGGAATTCATTGTCGAGTCTTCTCGTATCAGGATCGTTGTGGGGGGTATATTCAAGGAATTCCTCCCTCTTGATTTTCTTGAAAATTTCTTCCCAGCACGGGAATACTGTCTTGGTCCCAATGTTCGCCTCTGTGTCTCCAAAGGCCTAGGGTTGAACAAAATCCTTCTTGGTGGTTGTTTTGATGAGGGGCACCATCTTTGGAGCAAATTCCAATTGTCTTGCAACCGTTGGGGAGGAACCTTCTCCCATATCTGGTTCTTGGAGATTTGGTGCTCTTGGAGATTTCCCGGTGGTGGGTTTCTTCAGAGGCATCATTCCTGCAACTGAAAACGATATTTTAGGCAAGTGTACAGAGTAACATTGGATAAAAAACGTATGAAATGAAGCATAAAACATCCATAGACCGGTACATACCTATAACACTTGATAAACTGTTGTTTAATACTCACTGGACCTTGGAAGCTATCCTCAAACTGCTCGTCTCACTCCTATGGATGTTCCAAACTCCTTCACGCACAGAATAACCTTGTTTACAATGACTCAAAAGAATATAACAGGAGAGATCCTACCAATCGTATTAAGAATTTAATATGAGTAATGGGTGAAATTCAAAACAATCTACCGCCGAATCTCTGCAAATAGATTCTATGCAGGTTGAAGGCGGAGGCACGCAGGGAAATGCACTGTGTCATCATGTTGAAATGGTCATTTTGATTCGCACATGAATTAGCTACTAATGCGATATTTTGAAATAAATTGACCCTTTAAATGCGTTGTATCTAGAGTATCTTAGAGATAAAACGTCCCATCACGTCGTTTCCTTAGTGGGTAGATCCGGAATCACTGATATCCTTATGCATGTTTCCATCAGTATACTCTTGAGAAAACTTCTGACGCCAATTGATTTCATCGTACAATATCGACGTGGCACCATTGACTCGGGATACAGGGTACTAATGACCTAGAACTTAGCTTACGAGTAATGGTCGGGCTCAAGGCTTTACTCAAGTCGAGCACTTTAAGATAAAATGGGGACTGTCGATGCTGAAAAGCTATGGGAGGTCAACTTTCATACATAAACCTATCGTGCATCCTCCTTATAAGTTAACCCCCCCGAAAAATCCCCGATACCAAAAATGTTTCGGAAGTCGGCAATCAGTGATATCACTTCATTCTTCGTGAGCACTTACTCTCTTAATATTTCGCTATGTTGAAGGGATCGGTCATCGACGATATTCTCGGTGATGCTTGTTGCGAAAGAAATCTCACGTCTGCCGACGCTGACGAAGATCGAGACTTGACAACTTTGGTTCTCTCTAGCATTTTCTTTCACGCTTAATCCTTTTCGATGCCAAATTATTTAAGCACATCCGGTAAAGCTTTGACTGTCAATTATGTAATTTAGATATTAGTCTTTTAAGTTAATGGTTTTCACATGTCCAAGCAAGCTTTTACAGACTTAATGAGAATAAAAAAAAAAAAATAGCAAAGGCCACATTTTTCATATTGAAGTCGAATTAGACAATGCCAAAAGATCAAGTGGTACCTAAAAAGTGAAATTTGGCATATACTTTTTAGGGTGTGTTGAGTGCTCAAAAAATGGAGATTCAATGGGCGAAAGAAAAATCTTTGTTCTTCCTTCATGATCGGATGATACGAAAGCTGGTGGAGAACCTTACTGGTTTTAAATCAGAGCCTCTTTTACCTTTGCAATTTGAAATTCTTCAGTTAATGATTTCGGGTCTGTGGGGTTTTTAACCTTTATTCCTCCTCCGTTCCCTGTAACCCTGACTCATGGCCCTTTTTACAAAAGTCTAGTAAAGCATTCACTGGCATGGAGCCTTTAGTTACCTCTACCCACTTGTTTTGGTGTTGCTTCATTGTCGGTGAGAATATATAGACCCGACGAAGTCACCCCGACATCACAAACCTTGCTATGCTTCCAGCGAGTGTCCATATCCCCGGAGGATATATCTACATACCCTCTCCTATTTTTCACTCTTTTGATAATGTAAATTTCATTTCGGCATAATGCCTTGAGTGAGTGGGAGAGGATGATGTTTGTTTATTTTGCAAAGTGAGATGGTCAAGGTGAATCCTTTGCTAGATTTGTGTTCAGGGTTCATGTAGTCCTTTCCATCTTTCCTTCTTTTCCTTGAGGTCTTACTAGGACACTAAGCAGACACTTCCGACATTTCTCCAAAGTTGGCCATTTGCACCGGTTAGATAGAGGACCCCTCAAAGCAACCGCAAGTTCCTTAGTGCTTCTTGTGTTCTATGTGAGCGATGAGTTTGAAACAGAGTTCACTATGTTGCATGACTTGAGGTCAACCATTGTATTGCTAAACACAACTTTCAAAAGCTCAGAAATCCAGAAAGCAAAAGAAACGCAACAAAAAATGCATTTTGTAATCATGAAAACACTCATACAAAACAATGTATATGTATATGTATCTATATATATATATATATATATATAGCCACCTGGAAAGGTCCAAGCCATAGATTTTGAAACTTAGAATGTTTCTCTTTTGGCTCATTTTCTCTTTCCCATTTTAGGACTAAGTCTCCTACTTCAAAAAAATTCTCTTTAGCCTTATGCTTATCAAACCATCTTTTCACTATCTATTGGTGAGCTAGAAATTTTGACTTGGCCTTTTCTCTCTCTTCTTCTAGCATGAGCAGAGTATCAATTCTTTGTTGTATGACCGATGAGGGTTCCCCACTTGAATCTTGGGCTAGTTGAAGAGATGGAAGATAAAGCTCATTTGGGTGAATGGCTTCCTGCCCGTAAACCAGAAAGTACGGGGAATTTCCTATAGCTTCCTTGGGTGTGACCCTATCGACCCATAGAGTGTTATGGAGTATATTATGCCAATTCATTTAGTTATCTGCAACCGTCTTTTTTAATATTCTCACTAGGTTCATATTGGTAAATTATGCCACCTCGTTTCCCTATGGATAATAATTTGCATAGTACCTAATTATGATTCCTTTGTCTAAAGAAAACTTTGTCAATAGAGTGGAAGAAAAATAAGATGCATTATCAAAAACTAGAACATAAGGGACACCAAACCTTGTGATCAGTTGTTGTTCTATGAATTGGATCACCACCTTCTCATTTACACAAGTCTGAGGGATGGCCTCTACCCACTTCATGAAATAATCGATGGCAGTAAGTATATACGTGTGTTGTTTCAAAGAATTGGGTTTAATTTATCCTATGATATCCAAGCCCCGTTGCTCAAAAGGCCTAGAGACAGTCATTGGTTGGAGTGGGATTGCTGCTCTCTTCTCCCTCCCAGCACTTATTTGACAAGTTTTATAGTTCCTAGCGTAGGTGTGAGTGTCTTTAAACAAGGTGGGCCAATAATAGCCAGCTCTCAGTATATTATGAGCAGTGGTGTTTCCTGCGAAATGCACACCGATAGGGCCACCATGGAGCTCCTTCTGAACTTTGTCTATGTATTCACGTTCGATACATATTAAGAGTACCCCATCATAATTGATCCGAAAGAGTACCGAATTTATGAGGCGATATTGTGCAGACTTTAACCTGAGAGCTCTCCTTTCCCTAGGCTTGAGACTTTCTGGACAAGTCCCATGGTGTAGGAAATAAGTTCAATTCTCATACCAAGACTCTGTCCCAAGGGAAATGTATGAAGCTTCACCACACCATAATTCCATTTCATTCTCCCATCTAGAATCTTCGTTTACTTGGTCCTGGGCTTCAGTGGGAGTTTGCACAACCCTTGCCCTTTAACTATTTTGGTAGGTTTTATATCTAGATCAAATTCTTGGACCGCTTCCATCCACTTCCCTCTTCTTTCCCCCATCTCTTGCTGAGTAAAAAAGGATTGGACCACAGGGTGAGGCACAATCACTTTGGTGTGTTTCTTGAGGATGTAAGACCTGAAGTGCTTCACAGCCTTATATACTGCATAGGCTTGTTTATCAATAGCAGGATAATTAAGTTCGGCTCCCTGGAGATTAGTTCTCATGAACGAAATCGGAGCCTCATTGTTTCCATCATCCTTCTGAGTCAACACTATAGCTAATGACTGGTCGGAGGTGAAAGTATAGGGGAAGAAATCCCTATT